>CM067357.1:50912830-51020330 GCA_034190875.2 Urechis unicinctus
AAGTGGATGGTTGACGCGTCTTCAAGTATGTTGTTTTGTCACAAGATCTTCTACTTCAAAAACCTGGGTTATTTGGCTTATCGAAAACCGCATACCAGGCAATGATATAAGCCCCTTCCTGTGCTAGGTCAGACCTATAGTCAACCTTTAATTGGTAGGTCACCCAACCGACTGATTTGTTATATGAATGATTTTCAATCACGATCAGTCCCAAAACGAGGAGGATGATTGACACCAGACCCAGCGCCTTGAACATCAGTGTGTGACGTGCCACCCTTTGAGCGCCTCACATTTATCAGTATTTACAGTATCTACTTGTGAATAATAACAATTTGATTGTCTGCTCAGAGCTCACAACTTTCGTATTTATTGACGAAACAGAAACTAGGTATTGATATGTATTGATAGAAATAGAAGTCACCTGTTTGTGATATACGCGGCCGTCGTACCCTCCTGGGCGACTTCCGCCTTGTACTCAACTGCGCACTTTACACAAGACCAACTGCCTGAACTTTCAAATGAAGGATTTTGAATCAAGTTCTGTCCAGAAACGAAGAAGATGATCGACAAAAGCCCAAGCGCCTGGAATATTATTTTCTGACTCGCCTCCATCCTTACTTCAAACGATTAAAAACGAACGTAAAAATGATGGTGAATCCCGTCCAGTGGTTGGATGGGTCTAGGGATGCTTAAAGGTGCATTTTTTTCAAAAAATCGAATCGAAAAAAAAAGTTGCTAACTCCAAGAGTACCCTAAATGGTGCTGATATCCGGATTCCAAAGCTGGAATGGCCGTATATATTTCTTGTTGTTCGTAAATAAACCTTCAATTCCTTATTTTTCACTTCCAGCCAAGAATAGACCATATTTGGAAGCTCATGTATTATTAATTCCGGATGCGCAGAAACGTCATCACTCTGTGCCGATTGCCGCCAGCGGGTGTTTAGTTTGCGCTATTTTCATTGCGATAATGGACGATCAAACCAAGAAACGAAGAAAAGGTGGAGGGAGAAAGAAGCTGTTAATAGTTTCAACAACTAAGAGAAGGAAGCGGGAGCTAGACCAGCTGCGGTCTAACACGAGGGTGTCTTAAGATAGGCATTCAGGGAAGTGAGGAGTGTGACCAACGAAGAAGCTGCAAAGTTTTTGCTGGACATGTAAGTAATCTCGTTGTATTATGAACAGATGAATACCCTGCTATCGAATCGGTCTGTATTGAATCGACTTGTGTAAATGTCACCGATTAAATTAAATCTAAGGGCCTATTGTGAGTTCATTGCACCATTTAGATTTGTAGATTGTTGTTGCAAACATACCTTACTTAATTTGTAAATTTCAGGTAGAGAAATTATTGCATCCTCTTGACCATAATAAGGCTAATTCAATGGCTGGTGATCAGGTGTTCATCATACCTTGCCTGCAGTCAAGTTGTGACAATGGACCACAACAGGTATAGGGATAGGACACTCAAGTAGGGTTGGTCAGCCAATGTAAGTCTCTCATGACCACTCAACTACACACTGACTAAATGTCCTATCAGAAAACAAAATACTGATGCTGCACATGTAATGTGTTCTAGCTATTTGGCCATATAATGCCATTTGTTGTGTTACAGGTACAGCAATCGCTTCAACAAGCAGTCAAAGACGTGGTCTTTGGTTTAGAGGTCAAGACTTATGCCCATATACCAGATATGATGACAGGAATCTTTAGGCCCAAGCAGTGCGACAGCAATCACAACAACACCCACAACGCTCTGCTGATGACCCCGCAAAATCAGTTTGAACATTGCTCCTGCGCCAGGCCATCTACCCAAGAAACAATTGCAGGAGTCTCATTTTGATTAAAAATATGATTTGGAAATTTGTTTTTGTTGAAATGTACAATAATTTATTAGTCACATTCTTTTGTCTGTAAATCCAAACTGTAATAGAAGAACACATGTAATTGGAATAATACATGAACTCATTTTAATGTCACTTCTTTTTTTATCAGGGCTAGAATTATGAACATAAAAAGTCAAATCTGAAGATAAGTGTCATGACTAATTGACAAAATAATGTGTGCATAATTCTTTTCTTCTGTGTTTGAGAGACGAAAAATTTACTATTATATGAATGCTCATTCCATAAAACAAATAGACAATAAGTTATCAGATTGTTGAAGTAAAAATGTTCAGAACAAATAATACCACATGTTTTGTAAGACTAAGCAATTTATAATCCACACAAAAATACCAATCAGAACAATGTGATATTTCTGGATTAAAATTAAAAATTAAAACATTTAGACTTAGTATATTACCAAAACATATTTTGCATTAAGCCTGTATACTGTCAATACTTGTTAAGGAAGAGGTCTCTGATCTCCCTTACACAACTAGAGTTACCCTCCTGTTGCACTCCTCCAAAAATACATGAATCCACAGAACCAATTGCTGATAGGCGTGGTGTCTAAGCATCTTTTTTTTTTAGTCCTCGACAACCGCATTTCATAGCAAGTCCACCCGGTACCTGTTAATAACCTCAATGACCATCGGGTCAAGCACAACTCCTTCCATCTGAGGTAGTGCATATGTGCAGAAGTCTGGGCTGTTAGTGCAACATTGCCGCTCCACAGGGGGAGGCATTTCCCTACAGTGAAGGAAGATGCAACAGTCTGGGGAAGTGGTAGTTGATGGAGGGTGGAATCCTTCTTTCGGCAGTGTGGGTTGTCCGGTGATTGTAAGCGCAAACTGTGGCTGTCTTTCTAACCAGCAACTGACCCACCCCATCCAAATCCAGGCACCGCACTAAATTCTGAAAATATGAGTAATCAAAAGTCTTCATTTTGATGGATTGAATATCTCCAATACAAATCTCTCTCTGTGACCAAAATTGCATGAAGGTTTTTGGAGCAGCTGAAGAGTGCTAAATGCTGAGTTGTACAATACCTTCAATTTCTCCTTCTATGACAGCTCTAAACATTTAGCAGTCACTCTACTCTGCTGTAGGGTCTGGTTAGTTATTGGTGTGTTGCAAAGGTAGCCTCTGCGAACAAGATTGACTCGCTTTTGGCCTGTCGAGGTCTACAAACAAATGAGAACCAATGGAAATTTATGGTTCGATAGTTCAACATTGGACCTATTTACTGACAAAGTGATTCAATTAGGTAAGGCAAGCCCAAAAGTACCTTGTTTGAAGAAGGTGGGGCTCCTCTGCCACCTCTTCAGGCTTGTCTGCAACCTCCACCAACTTGGACACCTGTGTCATGGTGAACAATTTCAAACCATTAAACACATCCTTCCCAGTCATAATGGGTGTATTGAGTTCAATAAAATACCCTTGATAAGAATCAAATAAAAAAAGGAACCAACCTCAGTTCCACACACATTGTCAGAATCTGTACAATGACCCCTTCCACTGCCTCTTCTTGTACGTGATCCCCTCCTTGGCGTTTTGATTTCCTTTAAATTTGAATGTGGGTTGGTTCAATTTAATCAATGAATGAACATGACAAGAATAATTCAATCAATAATGTTACAGTGTTTGAGCCAAAAGCCTGCAAAAGTCAGCCAAACCCATACGATGATACATACCACCCCAAACTCCTACCGCGGACGTTTCAGTACACAGGGATTTGCATTGGCTGGCCGCTATCTTCTCTGTAGGGTTTATGTATGCATAGAAGATAGCGACCGGCCAGCCAATTCAAATCCCTGTTTCAGTTCACTATAACCAGATAACGTAGACGTCCTGAGGGAGACCCCAGTCCCTTGATTTATAATACAATTTATGAGTTCATTCAGGAATATTCCAATAGTTTGCTATGAAAAAGCACCGATAATTGCATATGAAATAATCAAACTTCGAACATGTGTCATGGCTTTACACTCCAAAACGTGAAAGACTAGTCAAGAATATCGTTTTTATTACGCTTGAACATGCGCAGCCTCAGTATAAATATAATATACTAAGTCTAAGGGCTACCTCAGCGTTTGTTTGCAGGTGTAACGCTATTTATTGTTAAATTTACGGTAATCTATTGTACCGATAGTGTTCACTTTATTGAGGCGGGTTCTTTTTATATATAACATTCGAAAACTCCAATCAAAAAAGAACAATGAAGAGAAATGTAGGAATCAAAACACTCACCATTTCGGCTGCATGCGTTTCCACCTTCTGTCGAATCTGCGCTGGGCGTGACGTCACGACTATGTGTTGTCAACAAATGACCCTTCAATACCATGCGTCATTTTCCCATCGACATGTGCTCATGTTTGTAAACATGGGTGTGGCCGACAGATTTCGATACGGTGTAATCGACGATATAGCGTTGAACTAGTCCGCAAAATGGTTTATATGGGTTCCAAAAGAGTTGTTCTATCAAATGGAGCAAAAAAACCGCATGTCATTTTTTTGAAAAAAATGCATCTTTAAAGCTGGGACTGTGCTGGGCTATTATACTCAACAAATACCATTCTTAACCTGCATGTTAAAAGGATATGACAACGTGTGCATTGCTTAATAGATGTTTAATGATGCTCAGTATTAATACGAATTTGATCAATATAGATTTTTCATCAACAGATTGTACCCTTTGGTAAGCGAGAGGATAGTAATTAGAAACGGGATTCCTTGTTTTTGTGTGGCATTCATAATCAAACTGCTAGCATAATCCACTTCCAGCAGGGGACTGTCTGCTATTAATCACTTTTCATGGACATATTACAGAACATACTTAAATTCTACACTACATCTGCTGGAGCTATTATTTCAATTTGTCTAGCTGTAATATTCCCGGCAAAATCCATTTCTTTCGTAACTCTGAAGCAGATTAGATTAGATTATTTTCTTTTTATCAGTTATCGTTCAATTAATATCAGCTTCGCTCTTAACTCAATCGCCCATTATTGACCATGCATATTCTTATTAGTCAAACATTCGCATTATTGAAGTAGCCGCAATGAGTTCCACATTACTACAGGTTAGTAGTTATATCACGTACCTCTTCAAGCAGCGTTTTTTACGCAAATTAGATCCCTTATTCTGTTGACGTAATTACCGTTTGGGAACCCGTTTTTTTAAATGCAGAGGCGACAATTTTTTTCTCTGACGGTTTTTCGCGTGCGATATTTTTTCCGCTGATGGATTTCGTGGCAATATTTCGCGATGATGTTTTTGGCGGCGCTATCTCGTAGCATCCATGAAACTCACATAAGTGTTTAAATCGAATTCTGCTGGTTAACCTTGTCGTCTGTGATTATTTTTTCTGAGCTCTATTCAGTCAACCGATCTCCCAGTGCCTTCCCTGTCGAATCACATTAGGAAGCTTTACAAAAATTATGAAATAAAAACATCCACGTGAATATAGCGCATCGTACAATTGTTGCCTTGGATGATTTCAGCATCACAGTCCCCCAAGACTGCTAGACGGATGCGATCAAATTGATTGGGAACTAACAAATGACGCAAGTTCATGCACGTTTGGTGTTCGAGTGAATCATATTGGCACATCCATTGAGGCAAGTTCATGCACATCTGGTTTTGGAGTGAATCATATTCATAGAGTGTGCAGCATACTTCTTGCTACTTACATATGAACATTAGTGAATGAAAAATTGAGTGGTCGGATGAGGTCATATTGTCAGCAGGAAGATTGGGGGTGGTCTTGGAGCAAACATTGTGTGGGGAAGTTATCTGATGTTGGAACATAACTTACATTAAACATTTTTAATTATGAACAAGTCACGTATAAAAAATCAAATTGAATTTTACTCAGCACTTGAATAAAATAGCCAGCTTGCGTAAAGCATTGACAACGCCGAGTTGGATATCAGCCATATACGAATCAATATATAAGATGTTTATCAAAACTTATCTAAGTAATTACCAAATAATTGTCAATAGCAACCCCTCCAACCCCACCCCACTCGCTGATTTTATGGCATTGTATTTTCAATTAAGGATGCTGGTAGACGTAATTCGATAGCCACAAACTAGAAAATCCTCGATTATTTTATCTAAAATCTAAAATTTGGAGTTATTGTTGCAGATGCATATTACAGTATCGAGTACCGACATCTCCCAATATGTACATTTTGGCTGATAGCGATCTTGAAAAACTTGGCTAGACATCGTTTTATCAAGCTTTACAATTTTTGCATTGTTAAGTATATAAGCTTGCTTTTTTACTTGTATCAAACATTCATGGACCCATCCAATTATCGGACGGGATTCACCACACATTGGCATCATCATTGTAGCGTGCAT
Organism: Urechis unicinctus; assembly: GCA_034190875.2. Lineage (NCBI taxonomy): Eukaryota > Metazoa > Annelida > Polychaeta > Xenopneusta > Urechidae > Urechis > Urechis unicinctus. The sequence goes on from CM067357.1 coordinate 50,919,081, forward strand.
CTGAGAATCGTTTGAAGAGAGGATGGAGGCGAGTAAGAAAATGATGATCAAGGGGCTTTGGGCTTTTTTCGTTCATCTTCTTTGTTTCCGGACAGAACTCCAAAATCCTTCATTTGAAAGTTCAGGCAGTTGGTCTTGTCAAAAGTGCACAGTTGAGTACAAGGCAGAAGACGCCCAGGAGGGTACGACGGCCCCGTATAACACAAACAAGTGACTTCTATTTCTATCAATACCTATCAATACCTAGTTTCTGTTTCGTCAATAATCTGGGCATTGTTATTTATCTATAAATAGGAAACTGATAAAATCCGATCTGCATAAATTTGTGTGATTCGGATTCTGTTCCAATCGATGAATTGTTTTATCTTTTGCTGTTCCAGACAAAATACTGTAGCTGGTCTGGAACAGACAATAAATGGCTGGGAGCAAGGGTCTCATTACAACATTACATTAACTCTACGTTAACATCAGCAGCCCCGATGTGAACCTTGTAATGGCTAGATGAGAATCACGGGAGATTTCACTGTTCACCCAGGTATCATTGTCAAACCAATACTCACCTGACTTAAGGAAGCCGTGCACACTCAGCAGTTGGGTGAACGGATGTCGAACGACTTTGAAGGTGGCGTCGACATACCATGTTTTGGCTGAGGACATGATAGCCAGCTGGTGCGGAGACGCAAAGAGCAAGTGCCTCTTGTCAACAACGCGGACATCTTTCAGGAAAAAATCGGTGGGGACATGCTCTTCTGCAAGCTAAACACAAGAACCAATACAGTATTAGTGAATATAATTTGAACCAACTACCTATAGTATCGTGCATCACTGACAATCGCTGTGTACACTTAGTATTATACACAGCTTTACTAACTTCGGACTGCCTCTGTGATTTCATATTGGCAAGAGTGGTTGGCGTTGGAGATAATCTGGAGCTCTCGGCTAATGGGCTGAATATGCCAACTGTTGAGCAGTCGACACATCTCCACGAGAGACCAAGCTGGTCCTTGATAGCTAACCTGTAGCTGGTCTGACTCACTCCTGTGTTGCAAGTTCGGTGCTGCCAACGGCTGCACCCCTCGCACTCAAGAGCTTGCTGCCTTCTTCTGATTTCAGTAGCGCAAATTATGCAGATGTTCATGATTCAGGATTGTGACACTTGAGCAGAGAAAATCTGATAAGTGAATGATCAAATACAGACATCAGTACATTATATAGGGAATCATACCAGGTCACAGCATTCTTGACGCTGACAGCTCAAAACTCACCAGGTGTCACGTCGCGATATGCTTTGTACTCAGGACGCTTACAGATCACAACTCACCACGTGTCACGTCGCGATATGCTTGGTACTCAGGACGCTGACAGCTCACAACTCACCAGGTGTCACGTCGCAATGTGCTTTTTACTCATGACGCATCCCGCTCACAACTCACCACGTGTCACGTCGCAGAGCACTTTGACGTATCCACGTGCTCAGCCTATCTACTCCATCTTTCAAAATGCATCTGATTAATTGTATGAATGTATCATGTTTGTTTTGATGTAAGTTTTATGAATGTTGAATAAAGAGCCCAGGTTGAATGGAGTTATATGAATGCATGTGTGCTTTTAGTTCATATTCCTCTATTCTTGTCATGTATGTTTTATTAATGTTGAATAAAGAGCCTGAGTTGTGTTAATATTCCTATCTTCTTTTCTTTATGTATGTTTTATGAATGTTGAATAAAGAGCCTGTGTCGTATTGAGTTATATGTATTTTTTTGTGGGCTTTAAGTTCATATTCCTCTATTCTCATATTCTTGTCATGTATATTTTATTAAGAGCTGAGTTGTGTTAATATTCCTATCTTTGCTTTGTTAAAGATCAAAACTAACGTTTTTTGACATATCCGATTTTTATGTTTCAAAACGTAGGAAAATATCTTTTAATCTGACCACGGTAGATAATTTTACATTCTCTCAAGTATTGTGGACATAAATCCGCTGAGAATGTGGTGCTCGGGTTTAATTCCGATTGAATTCCCTGAGTCCATTTTGCACCAGTTGGTCGCTAGGAGGCAGGTCGCGTGACGTCACGTTTGCGGCTCGTCCCAAAACAAATTCGAAGGTGGTATTTCGGAAGCTGAGAAAAATTATACGATCCGCGATTTTTTCCCTGCAACTTTCCTTTCTACTGATTGGTATCTATTAACATGTCGTCATCAGATGAAGATTATGAAGCCTCATTATGTGAAATGAGGACTTATGATGTCCATTGGTATTTATTTGAGACCACACGATTGCGAATAGCAACCGAGTCAGATAATGATGTTGAGAGCTCAGAAACGGATTCCGACTCGGAAAATGAATGCAGTAAAGACGCTTTGACTTTCAGGCCAGTGGAAGTGTGGTGGGTAGAAATTTTTCGTCTCTATTAGTCTAAATATCGAAATGGATTAGTATAGGTAGAAATAACAATTCCGTGTAATGGGGTCTATCTGGCCCACACACCCAAGTCAATAAATTCACCCAGCGCTTTCCCCGAGCGATAGTGACATGTATGATCACATAATTGACTTGGGTGCCTGTGAACTGGCCCCTTTCAGAATTTAGACGTCCTGTTAATATATCTCTCATCAGTGTTTATTTAAAAGACTAAGTCTACTCTTTTGCTCACAAATAAAGTCAGAATGCTCAGAAGAATTTGTGAATCATGGACAAACATGGACTGCTGGGTCAGCTTTTGTTATGTGAATGATCTAACATGGAAATAAAAATGGCTAAAGCTTGATTTGGGCAACCTTTCAGGTGTAGCTGTAACAACTGCGATCAGATGACCACATTGCGGGAATGTGTTTGTTGTCAAAATTACCCGAAGACTCTGGCAACAATAGAAGAGTGGCCATGAATGACCGAACATCCAGGGTTCAAGTCAAACTGTTTCGACCGTTATGTCCTGCTTGCATCCAAATTCGAGTACATACAGATAGATGGACATATAGGGGATGAAGTTAACACAAATGAGTTAGTTATGCCTTTATTGAAGCACATATAAGACACACAGCCACTTCTGTGGCACAGATTAGGTAGACATAACAGAAAAATATTGCCATCATGTGTCTTAAACAAAATAAGATCTACATTCCTAGATCCAGAGGGCCTTTACAGAGGATACCTAGAAAGTAGCTGAGTAGATTTTCTTTGCATGATTGAAGCGGCATCGGTGTGCTCCCACAAGAATGTCCTTTGCTGGCTTTTCAAATTGAGCAGCAATAGGGGTGGATCACTCCTTTCCGCCGAAAGAACTTCGCCAGTCTGTAACTGGGATATTTCTCACGAAGCAAAAACACTTCAGTAATGAGGTTGTCAACATAATCTGAAACATAACCAGTTAATAAAAGATTAGTAATAAATAGTCTTTGAATCATTAAATGGAATGTTTGGTCTTTTGTGCCAGTATAATTACCCTATGGGCACTGTGGAGACTCATAATAAATTTATCTCAATAAATGCCAGCATTACATTATTGTTAAACTCATATTTACATACATTGAACAACAAATCCTGTGATATATACCAACCAAAAGTGATGGGAACTTTGACAGGCTTCACCACTGGATCCCCCTGTCTGGACTTTGGAAAGGACACTCCCCATTGTGCCTGGCCTTGTTGAGTGACTGCCCGAGCTCTATTGGAGTTTTCATTAAAATGCAAAACTGCAAGGAGTAATCTGGAAGTAAAGCACCAACAGTAGCAGATACAGCCTGGTGGTCTGGTATGCCCTATGTGAGCTCACAATACACCAGAATCTCATAACTTTATAAGCACTAACATAAACCCACTCAGGTATTTGCAATATATACCACACTACAGTCACAGCAAAGCTCAATTAAATTACCTTGCTTCCATAGTGGCAAAGGGAAAGTGTACACTCTTGGGTGCGAAGAAGATCACCACCTTGTAGAAAGATTCTAAACTGGAAGTCTGCTCAGACGGAGACAATCTGCCAATGTCTTTCAGAAGGTGTTTGCTGTTCACGACCAGGGCCATCCTCCAGCTCAATGCCTCTATAAAACCAAAGTTGTAGGTGCTTTATTATGCTTATGAGAGAGCACTGATTTTTATAAGTATGCAATACAATTCCACTGTTTACAGGAGTATTTTCAAAGTAAACTATCACTTACATTTCCTGGTGCACTGCATGTTCATCCATATCATCCTCGTCACTTTCCATGTCGAATATAGACATCTAGGTGACTCAATATACCTACAAGCAAACATGTTTGAACTCCAAACGATTTGTGGGAGCCCTCTACCGGTTCAGTTGAGCTGGCCTCTATCTCGGGCACACCTGTCATCTCGTTTTCACTTTCACTGGAGGCATCAAGCATCTCAGCTCCAGTTAACATTTCATGCAGCACCTACAAACAGAGGCATCATGTGTTTCAGTGTCGACCAGTTGTACACCAATGATATTTCCCAAAATAGGGATCAAAATCACCTATATCAATATACTTCTATATACAGACTGTCTAATTTGTCCTATGACATCAGTAGTACTCCTCGTGTAAATGGACCAATTAAACACAGTATGTAGTGTATCCAAATCCCTAAACAATAAACAGGCAAGCATTTTGAGATCACATTGAAACACCAGTTATTGAGCCATGCTCATGGGGCCTTTCTTCATCAGTGATGCCTTAGCCTTAACACGGCCATGTCATTTGGGTCGTATGATTATTCATATAAGAAATAAATTTTGCTGTCAATCAAACACAAAGGCACAACCATGACTGGGAATAAAAATTGAACGGTCCTAGCTATCTTACCTGTTGACGTCGTCTTTTCTCAAAGGCACCTCGACGTTTTACTCGATCCTGGTTCACACCCATGTAATTAAAAATCGTTGGCAAGGCACCTTGGCGGAGCCTAGTTTGTTTAGAAAAGCCCAGACTTCTGAGCAGCTCTGGGTCCGTTTCATAGGCGTCCCTCTCAAAGTGGTCGGAACAAATGACAGGAGTTGTTTTGGTCGGCTTCCAATCCTTCCTCTTCGCCTTTGCAATCCAATTCTTGTGCATTTTTCGATCTTTCGGGAACCGAAAGAAACTCTTACCTGACCTCTCGGCGTTTCTACACTTAACCGACACAACAATAAGGCATAATCCAAACTGTGAGTGTAACAAACCATGAAGACTTTTTCATAAACCATCAACGAGCCGCGACAACAATGGCGAAGCTTGTTGACATTCGTGATCAGCGAGCACAGAGCAGCGAACGTGACGTCACGGGCCAAATAATTCCGAACGTTGCCGAGCGGGATGTTCAACGAGTGGAAGACGAAAACAAACACTTTAAAATCATTTTTTAAAGGAATAGGGTGCTCCAAAGTAACCGCTATTGATATGAATACCATTATTGAAGTTTATTCTTTCGAATTTCGCTTTTAAAAAAAATTGTGTTTATGATCTTTAAAGGAGCACATCGTCCCGAGATGGCGGCCCGTCCAAACGCCCTTACAGCACTCTATCCGGGAACGATGGACGGTAGACATATTGTAAAACATGGGTGTAGCATTGCGGGGCAAACTGACCCGGTAGCGAACTGACCTGGAGGCGAACTGTCCCACCGAGGGCAAACTGACCCGGTGGCGAACTGTCATGAGACGGCGGCCCGGCCAAATGCGCTGGCCGCCGAGTCCAAACGCCCTTGCAGCACTCTATTCGGGGACGATGGACGGTAGACATAATGCTTCTAATTTATTTTATATCAAGATAATAAATTCATTAAAACTGTTTCTTTATTGAATGAAATATGTAGCATTCAGAATGTTCCTTTCTGTAAAACATGGGTGTAGCATTGCGGGGGCGAACTGACCCGGTAGCGAACTGACCTGGGGGTGAACTGTCACAGTGGGGGCAAACTGTCCCGGGGGCGAAGTGTCCCGGGGGCAAAGTGACCCGATACCCATGGCAGCTATACCAACGTAGGTGTATCTTGGTTTCTATCTCCAAGGGCACCCAGTGTGATAAATAACTACTATTTCTAACATTACATGCCAATACTGAAAGCAATTTAATCTAGAGCTTTCCCCTGACTTCACCACCCCCTTAAACATACAAAAGTCTACACACACATGCATACTAGTCTCTCACACACCCACGCACACACTAACACACACTATATTTATTTACATTTATATATATATGTATATATGTATATTTATATATTTATATATTTATACATGTACCTTAAAGCCCTGTGTCATGGAGCTGAAAAACTGGATTTGGCTTTGGTTGTACATGTGAGTAAAAATCACAAAAATCCTATTCCACATATTCGTAGTTAGAGACTTGCGAACAATATCAGTGTCAACGTCACGCTTTCAAATACGATGTGTGCGTCATTGGCAAGATGGTTTCGAGTTTGTAGCACCGGTTGTCCGTCCTGGAGGAAGTGCATCAGCAATGTGGTGTGTCTCTGGCGGTCACCGAGATGGAAGTGCGCTACCTGGAAGAGGGAGAGAGAGGCAGGACGCTTGCGGACTTATTCACTCTGTTGTACAGCAAGAGTTGGGTCAGCTATGTGGGCTTGTGGGGCGTATCGGATCTGTCTGGAGATCTGGGGGACATGGACGATGAAATAATTGAACGTGAGTAGATTTCTAAATATTCTTTGTTTCGTTTTTGTTACGTCAACAGGTATTTTCGGGAAATCAAGTAGACCTGGGAATGGCGCTATAGGTTAACTAACTTAGCAGGACAAACCGACATGGAAATATTTGCATTTGCAAGGCCCGATTCAATCTGATAATCGCACTAAATGATGTGTTATGTCAAATGAGGAACGCATAGATCACTGACTTATAGTACTTATTCTTTTGTAGTTGAATGCGACCAGACAGGCGCTGAGGGATCGTTTGGCTGAATGGAGGACAGAAGAAAACTATACTGTCGATCAGCTCGACAAAAAAAGGATGTGGAGTCGTTCGCAGCGTGGTTACCAGGGGCAGTACGAAGTCTCGGCTACTGTCGACAGATCAACTGTAACAGAATCATTCAACTTGACTCCCGGAAACGACACTAGTGGTATCAATGTTGACCTCAAGAAGGGACGGGACCAAAGTGCCGACATTACCATCGACTGTTCTCCAGGCCAAATATAAAGTGAATGAAATAGAGTGGACGGCTGGTTTGACCGTGACAACGAATTAATACCGTCCTATATTGCCAAATACGGCCACAATCTATAAATAGCAAATCGATTTCTTTGTGGACCAATGTAATTCTTAACTAATCAGAAATACTGCTACCTGGTAAATAATATATAACAAGCATCCGAAGGCGATTTTGTCGCAACTTAAGATTTGATATACAGCTATACAGTCAGATTTGGAATTATTCCAATTTCGAGACTTTTCCATTGTTCTAGGTTATCACGCAATGGAAAGCTCCTGAAATATTTCTCACTGACTTAAAGTATTTATATAACTCTTGCTCTAGCTATGTTATGCCATATGCACTTCCTGCCAGCTTGTACGTTATGATGGGCAAATGTCACTTGTTAGATTGCCTGTCAGGGAATGGTCATGGTGATTCGCTTGTGGCGTTCCCAACCAATAATGACGCGCAAGGTCGAGAAATCTTGTCAAATTTAAACAAAGCTTTAATAAGGGTCTATTGAACGATTTAGTTTTGAACATTCACATGAAAAAATGTCTTTGGACGCATTTTCTTAAATGGCGTATCTCATAAATATTAAAGAGGCTGTTCAGTCCCTTATGAGGCACTCAGGGCTCAATATATTAATATATTTGTACGTTTAACGTAGAAATAAAAAAAGTCTTTTAATTTGTGCTGCAAAATTTTACTTGATCGAAAATCATGCTGATAAATATACAATATTATAATTTGCCTGGAAATACTCATGATATAAGTAGTTATATACGTACCTCTATACACCCCGTTTTTGTTGGCGTCGAACGCGTCGATTTGGACGAAGTGGATTGCGCAATATATTTTTCGCTGATGATGGTTTCCGGATTTTGGGTGGGGTATTTCGTCCTTATGGTGAGCTTAGAATTGCTGAGCTTTGCGAGCTGATGTGATGAATGTGCGGTATGATGGTGAGTTCATTTTTGACAGTTTTATTGAGGAGTTTGTAAATGACTATTAAAAGTCAATAAGCGGTAATGGTGTTGAAAGATTGAGAAGTCAAGGATAGCGTTATTGATGGCGGGAGTATTCACCTGTTGCTCTTAATATGAAGACGGTCTTTACGAGGTTATTAGTAGCTATTAACTTCCTTTATCCCATGACATGTGGTGATATATTGAATTGGTGACCTCAGAATTGTAGGGTGAGGTCATTTGGAGGGATATGTGATTTCACAATGTCCTGAGGGAGTTTGTAAATGGCTATTAAAAGTCAATAAGCGGTAATGGTGTTGAAAGATTGGGAAGTCAAGGATAGACTAAATTGGAGTTTTCACGTGAATGAATCTTACTAGCATATGAGTATTCAATTACATACTAGGAAAAATGACAGGTGACTTTAATTTGAAGTGTGTTGTAACTCTCATTGAGAATATAACGACAGATGGTTAAAACTTGACCATTGGATATTTCTCAAAATGGTGTGGGGGGCGGAGTTATGGGTTACAAATAGCGGATGGTAACTTTACTTCAAAATAGTTTTCTTCTGAAATAGCAACGATGGAGCACATTTATACCAATCATTTTATTTCTACTGATCCTACCAAATCGAAGTTTAATGATTCTACTTATTACGATTTAATTGAACAGACGTTGACAAACCCTGATTTGGACGAGCGATTTGGAAATAATAAAAAAGTATATTATAAACTTTTCGACTATACAGTTGGAGTTACTGGGCAGTATCCTGGATATGTTTCAGCCCCAACCAAGTGGGTGAAAGTCATCATGAAGGGAGGGAGCCTCGTAACGGCTTATCCTGTACTGTGATTATTCACTTAAAACAGCTATATCGTAGTATAGATTTGTTGACTTTTGTATCTGTTGTAAGTCTATATTTCTTTGTTTGCAGGGAACCCAAACATCTATTACGAGACAACTGTGAGTACCAAAAAAAAAAGCTTTAAGATTCTCTTGAATTTTGTTTTTGTTTATTCTTAGAGATTAAAAATAATTTGTTTTGTTTGTAGGATGAAGATTGAAGAAATTAGTTAGAAATAAATATATATATATATATTTTATACTAGTGTTAGTGTTATTAATTGCACTTGACGAATCTGTGGTATAATTACACAAGTTGGTAATGTGATTTACTGATCGTTGAATTCGTGACGCGCTTCTATCGTAATTAGATAACGTCTCGTGTCAAACGATTTGATAAATTAATCCTTGTGAGCTGGGTGGTGAAAGTGCTAAAAATTACTCAAGCGTATATCATTGTCAACTCTGGGTGTCGGTCGATTTCCCATTCACCTCAGATATTTTCGTGACATCATTCTATTTTGGGAAGGTGATTTCACAATCCCTCAGATATTTCATCACCGTCCTTGAGATCTTTGCGACCTTGGCAATACATTGAGCTGTGCGCTATTTTGATGACATCATTCTATTTTGGGAATGTGATTTCACAATCTTCGCGGATATGTCATCATAGTTTGCTGAGCTAAGCATCCTTGTGTCATGAGGCGTATATAAAACGCGAGAGTGTCTCAGTTCTGCATTCACCATGGCTGAGAAAAGACAGCTCGGTGTTTTCAATGATGTAAACTAACGCAGTAGACAGATGAGCGATGCGGACTTGTTAAAAGCCGTGGAAAAAATCGAGATGGAATGCAGTAAGTATGATTTTATTTCCTATATCTGAACTATAGAATTACCAGGTATACGTCATAAATGACTGATAGTGTTTTTGTTTTTTGGGGGTTTTTTTATTTATTTTGTTTTTGTTACGCGTGTGTGCTTCAGTGTTGACGGGAGACGAAGATATTTTACATACAGCCATTGACGCGTATGAAATCGAACAGGCCAATACAGCGCTGGATTCGTTAAACTAACTTCAAAACACCACCCCCCCCCCCCCCCACAACACAAACTGGAAATGGCGCTGCAGTCGACAATGCTAAGGGTAGGTCTATTACAGGGTAGGTCTATTACTGGGTAGAATTGAGGAATGACGGAAATCTTTATGACATTGGTTGATATTTATATTAACAGATTATCGATGATTATGTCGACAGAAGCTGTGTTGGCTGCGAATGAAAGAGCTATACAGCTATACGCGATTTGGAAGGCTGCAAACGGTTTACAATTATAGTTTATCTGAAGATGTGCCCAACCTCAACCAGTATATATTTGAGGAATGTGATTCAGCCTTTAAAATCAACGGAAGTTATGGATTCTTATTACGTCACAAAGAAACAGATGAATTGCGGTACTTTCACTCATCAGTTAACAATAATCGAATGCTACCAACACCTCGAATTGTGCAGAATGTCGCCGATTTTGACAGGGCTATGGATGAAATAACACAAACAGACATCTTGACCTACGCCCAGAACCAACGACCGGATTCGAAATGGAGTGTAGAGGAAGTGACTAATTTGACCATCTTTGTGAACCCAATCAATGATCACGAGATCGGCTACCCACCACCTGTTATGCCGGAAAACCTGAAAAGAAACAAAGCCACCAACTCGTTAGAGCAAAACCGAAAAACGGGTAAACCGTATCAAGACCGGTTGTGTTTTTTCAGGGCCCTTGCAGAGGAGCGATAATCACGGGTCTAGAGAACGCAGCTAAAACATTTTAAAAGACTGCTTACCCCAAACAAAAGAAAAAAACATTTGCGGGTGTACCTCTTGAAGACGTGGAAAGACTAGCAAAACAATTTGAAGTGAATATCACCGTGTACACGCTAGACGAGAATCAAGTAAGTGTGTCTTGTAGTGATTAAACAGAAGTAACAACATAAACGATGTAATCATTGGATATCGAAATGGAAATATGAGAAACGGGATGTGATGGTTTTGTTATATGTGTTTCAGGTAGCTACTTTGGTCAAGCGAACGCGTACAAAAATCGCAGCGACCCTGAAATTGAACCTGCACGAAAATCACTTGAGTTACATAACAAACTTTGACCTTTATAGCAAATCATATATTTGTGGTACCTGTGGAAAGCTGTGGAAAAGTGAGAGAAAATTACATCGCCACGAAAACAAATGTACTGTGGAAACAAAATACAAGTACCCAGGCGGTGTTTTTAATTTGCCCCCCACTATCTTTGAAGCATTACGTGACGAAGGAATCGAAATAGAAGACGGTATTTACCCTAACAGAGCCACATATGATTTTGAAAGTTATTTTGGAGAAGACAACCTACCCGTCGATTCACCCAAAGTCACCTGGGACCAAAAACACGTAGCGTTATCAGTGAGTGTATGCAGCAATGTACCAGATTATACAGAACCAAAATGTTTTGTAACGGAAGGAAACGCACAAACATTGATTGACAGGATGATGATTTAATAGAGGAGATATCAAACGCCACCTATCTACTAATGCTTGCTCAATACGAAGCTACCCTAGCCCAGTTACAAGAGAAAATCGATGAAACTCATCAACGGGACCCAATCGCCAACGGAGAACACCCATTGCAGAAATTACAGTGCAAATTCAACAACTATTTACACGTATTACCGTTAGTCGGATTCAACTCATCAAATTATGACCTCAACGTTGTGAAAATACCGTTGACAACTTACCTGCAAGAACATTTATCAATCAAGCTTATCATCAAACGAAATAACTTATTCATGTGCATTGAAACGAACCTGTATGGTTTTTGGATATCACCAACTTTATTGCACCTGGATATACATACGACAAATACCTACGAGCCTTTCAATGTGAACAGAAAAAGGGATATTTCCCGTATAAATGGGTGACACTCGATCGTTTGAACAATACAGAATTACCACCCCATGCAGCTTTTTACAGTGCGTTAAAACAAGAAAACATTACAGCTGACCAATACGCTGAATGAAGCGTGGGAAGCCGGTCATATACGGACTTTTAAAGACTTTTTGATATATTACAACAATTTAGATGTCCAACCGTTTCTGGAAGCCATAGAGAAACAGAGTCGTTTTTACAGTGAGAGAGGTATAGATATGTTGAAAGATGGAATATCAGTACCCGGATTAACCATGCAATATTTGTTTCAAGACTTGGAAGATTATTTTACCTTACCAAACACAAAACAGCGACATCTATTGGTTGATAAAAATGGAATAGTGGGCGGACCCTCAATCATCTTTCATCATTACCACGAAAAAGAAAAAACTTACATCAGGCGTGAACAGAACGGAAATGAAGCAAAGTTGTGTGAAGGAATGGTGGGTTACAATGCCAATGCGCTGTATCTGTGGGCATTGTCTCAGCCCATGCCAGCCAACTTTCCGACCCGACGTCACGCGCCTGAGTTTAAACCAAAATATTGCTTGCTAGCCCACTACTGAAATGGTACTTGGAACATGGCCTGGTGATCACAAAGATATACCAAACACTGGAGTGCGAACCCACAGCCTGTTTGCCGAGACCGTATCAGAAGCCAGGTATGTACGAATAAACGAATGGAGTTATATGTTATACTCTTTCAAGCGTTGAATTTTATTTTTGATAATGTTATTGTTTGTGTGTAGACGTGAGGGCGATGTCGACCTGAGTCAGACCGTTATAGCCGAAACTGTTAAGCTACTTGGAAATTCTATGGTAAATATACTAAAATGTATTATTGTAAAATATATTTATTTAATTATTTTCAAATTTATTTCAAATTTGTGATTTGAAAAAAAAAAAACCCGTCAAGTTCTTATGTGTTTGTCTATGTTTGTAGGTAAATGCGTCACGGATAAAACTAAACACCGTGATGTCAGATATGCGGACTACCGAGAGGGTCAGAAATTGATCAACGACAAAAGATTCAGAGCCTTGAACGAATTAACCCCCAACCTGTTTGAAATCGGCATGGCCAAAACCACCATTGATCTCAACTTGCCCCAACAAATAGGCTATTTTGTTTATCAATATGCCAAATTAAGAATGGTTGAATTTTACTATGATTTTATTGACAAGTATGTCGCGAGATCTGATTTTGCCTATGTACAGATGGACACTGATAGTAGTTATATCGCCCTTAGTAGTAGTCATCTAACGGATGTCACCAAACCCAACATGAAAGAACAATTTGACCGAGATTACCCTCAGTGGTTGCCAGCTGTAGCGTGTGATGATCACACCAACAACTTTATGCAGTGTAAAATGAACGGAACCCCGTGGGTACCTCAACCGTGCTGTGTGACCCGCCAAAAATATGATAAACGTACCCCGGGGTTATTTAAAGAGGAGTGGAGTGGAGATGGTTTTATTGGACTGCGCAGTAAACGTATTACTGTTATGTAACTACCGATAAAGTCTCGTGGAAAGGACTCAATAAATGTCAAAACGAACTGAACAAGGAGAAATATATGAATGTGCTGAGAGAACAAAAATCGGGTCTGGTGTAAACCGTGGCTTTCGCGTTAACAATAACACAATGTATTCGTATACGCAAATTAGAGATGAATTAAATTATTTTTACCCCAAGAGAATTGTGAGTGCAGATGGTGTAAGCACTAAACCGTCAGATGTGTGATCCGTTAATATGCTATTTAAGAAATTGATATGTGTTATTATGTAATAAATTGAAGTTAAGGTGTTATGTAATCAATGGATGTGCGCTCTGTAAGAAATTGATGTTTAAATGCTGTGTGAGAAACTAAGAATAAAAACATCCTATATTTTCAACACGCGTTATTTATTTGCCTTGAATTAAACATGTCACCAGCTTATCGTTGGTTGAATAATCGTCGGTAAATACAGCAAGCAATTAGTTCAAACTTATTCCACGACATCGTCTCTTTAAATAATACAAACAATAAAGTCCACAAGTATTGGAATTGAAGTCTTGTAATGGCTTAGAATTATAAGTCCAGGTCACACAATGTTTGTTCATGTACTTCACAAATACGTTATGAATAGGAGGTAGTCCATAAGAATCAAAATATTCGCCTCTTTCATTATGATCAATGAAAATAGCGAACCAGTGCTTGCCTTTTTTGGAAGCGGGATCGGTGTTACAAACGAAACCGCTGGGGTAGTTGACAAGGTGGGGTAATTTATTCCGCGGGAACACTCTGCGCACAGTAGCTCGAGTGAAAGCGTCTTTTTGTAAGAGCTCGTGTAATTGTCTGGTATCCATTGTTAGGCAGCGTAATCAAACAGAACGTTACGGTTTCAGTCAATTTGAACCATATTTTCAAATTCGGCATACACAATGACATTAATGGTACGTGCCAAAACGCATTTCCAAGCGCACGTTTCCTTGTTTCAACAAATTAAAATGAGTGCCGCTATCACCCAGGTCGGGGGTCAGATCAAAAACGAATAGTGTATAGCCATTGGGATAATCACTTATGGCATTGCCTTCGTCTTGATACAGTTGTCCAGTGCTAATGAATTAATTAGCATGACTGCGGGTGTATATATGGTGATTAAAATCGGGCTGTAATTGTTTTGCGGACACTTGTTGCCCGTCAACGTACAGAGCTAAAAATGTGAGGTCGTTATGCTTAAATATGAAGGGGTTCTGAGTATAATCACAGTTGAACGCCCTATTATCAACACTTCCGACTACAATTCGTTTGGGTAACTGTCCCAAAAATAAATTTTCTTGATTGATCGTCATAGCTCCTTGAGATGCAGAAAACACTTTGGTTTCTATGCGTCTTATGGGGTATTTAGCTGGGCTTCGTTCTAAAGCCTTAATGTGAGCTAGTTGCACGGTGGGGTTCAACTTTATTTTGTGTACGAATAAGGTCACGGATTGCAGAACTATTTTAGGGGCAAATCCCTCTGCAAGATTGGCCATAAGGGCAAAGGTTTCACCGCTGCGTACTAATCGCAACTTCAAATCTACGCCGTTTAATAAATAGCGTTCTTGACTAAATAAATCTAAATGTAATTTGCACATCATATCCACAATGCGACTCTCTTGAGCTCGTTTCTTTCTAGCTAACATCCCCTTGTTGTCAGTACCACCCACGGCGTCCATGTGTTTTGGGGTGTCTTTGTACCATAAACTAGCTGTTAACTGAGAGTTTTTGGCTTCCGAACCATAGCTCAATAGCGTTTCCATATAAGCACGATACCGGTATGTGTTTGTCGAGGAGGACACAATTTTTTTGTTGAGAGAGATATCGACTTGGGAAAAGAGTGAGTGTAACCAGAGGTTAATGGGTGCTACAGCACTATCAGCCTCCAAAACCTCCCCATCCTTTTTCACAACTTTGGCATTCACTTGTAAATACGTGTCTTCAGATCGATATAATCATCACCCGAGCCACTGATGTAGAATTCGACTGGACCCGAACCTAAAGCAGCTACCGGATGGAATTCGATCCACGATCCATGATCGACACTGCTTTGAGTTGGGGGAATCGAAAATAGGTCTAATTCACTTTTGACACAGGGACAAGATTGGTGGTGTACCAGTGCCATGATCTAACCGAAAATATCCTTTTGCAACCTCCGAGATGTTCCACGACGACGGCGTGAACTACTGTTCCTACCTCGTGCGAGTCGTTTTATAGAGACTGGTGGTCGGCGACGCGGTTGTTTGGGTTGAACTATTTGATCAAACACTTCCTCTCCGGTTTGTAACAATCATTTCTTAGCCGACTGTTTCAGAGACTTCCCTCCCAACAAATCTCCAACCACCCTCACTCCTGTTTTCAAGGCGTGTTTTTTAACGACAGGTGAAACTTTTCGAACCAGCGGTAACACCATTTTAGCCAGACCACCAACCACATTACCAAGGCCATGTCCACGTTGACTTCTGGCACCGGAAAACACGGGGAGCCCTCCACCCGCTTGGTTCAGGTAATACGAGGTGTAAATATCAGCCATGGTTTTCAAAATATAGCTTTCTTGGTTTTACGGAAATGTAACGTCACTGTCGCTTTACCAGATTCGAATGGAATGGGTCGACCCGTGTCATCTCTTATATCGATTTCTATAGTAGAAAAAGTCTTGGTGGCTATCGGGTAATAAAATATCTTTTTATAGGTCGAGTTGATCAACTGCCCGCGACGATCGTGATCGATTGGAATAATACGCAGAAGGGGAACCACGGTGTCTCCTACCACCTGAGCTTCGATTAGATTACAATAGACATAAAGTCCGTACAGGCCTCGATCAGGGTCAACAATGTGCTGACCGACTTGCCTGTTCTCAAAAATCCCCATTTCAAAGCCGAGTCTTTGGCGCAACCCCTGGTCCATGTTAACTACAACTGACTCATTGTCTAGGATCATAGTTGCTGTCTGTCGTTTGATTGTAGGTGAGACGACTTTTGCCCCTTTAACTTGGCTGCAAAGGCTTCTATCAATGATCCGGTCGTATAAAAACCAGGGGTAATGTGAAAATATTTGGGACGGGCCTCTGCAAATTCACTCACAATGTCATATCGCTCACTGCAACAGATATCCGGGGGGGAGATTGAGCGCACCAGCCACGCGATCAATGACGACCAACCCCTCGTCCTCAGTAACATTGTACCACGTGTAAGGGTACTGAATTTCTGCTAATCCGACTTCCCAAGCTCCTTCCAACTGTACAGCTTTGGGGAGTCGAGTTAAGTAACGTGTCAACGTGTTGTTGGGGTGATAATTCATTGAACTGTTGGAAGGTAGGGTCAGAAAGAAACTCATGATGGTGATGCCATGAGACTCAAATTAAGCTCTTCTTGGTTTCACGGAAATGTAAAGTCACCATCACATGTCCGTCTTCGAATGCTACGGACTGACCCGTGTCGTCTCTTATATCAATTTCTATTGTAGAAAAGGTTTTGGTGCCCACAGGGTAATAAAATATCTGTTCGTATGTCTGGGTCACCATTTTGTGCACCCGATCGTATTCCACGGGAACTGTGCGTAACAAGGGGGCCATCGTGTCACTGACCACTTGTGATTCAATTATACTACAATAAACGTACAGTGCGTACAACCCTCAAAATACATTAGGCTTGTAATCAGTTTGAGAATCGTAAAGGGAAAGACATTCCTCACACCTCAATATTTGACGAAGACCTTCGCTCATGACAACTTGAAGTTTGGGATCAGTTATTTTTACATTCACGGTCTGTGAGTGGGAATTGAATTGAACTCGAACAACGCCTTTGAGATGCGATTTGCATATTGAGCCTGTCTATCAATTGATCAGCACTGTAGGAACCGGGGGTCAGGCGAGCGACCAAGGACTCGACCAAAGGATCCCCTTCCAAGTGTCTGTCTATCGTATGGTACCCGGCTCGTTCATCCACTATGACAAAACCACGTTCTCCCCGATGTTGTACCAGGAAACAGGGTACAGAGTTTCTGCTAATCCCACCTCCCAATTACCTTTTAATTGTATGGGTTTAGGCAATTGAGTAAAGTAACGTGTCAGCGTGTTGTTGGGGTGATAATTCATTGAACTGTTGGAAGGCAGGGTCAGAAAGAAACTCATGACGTCGCTTTATGTTTCAAAGTGGGGTTGGGAAGAATGCACCCTAAGCTACTGCTTAACAGAGCAGTCCACAAATTAATATCTCCTTTACCCGCCGATAGATTGTAGATGCTGACGATTATTACGGTATATAAAATGAGGATTTGTGTGAAAAACACGATTTCGGCTTTTGGAATTTCCTGACCAAATACGGTCCACACCCGATCACTTCTCTGATCTTCCATCCTAATGACGCTTCTGTTCCAAATCTCAATTTTTATACAGCTCCACACCACTGACCCAACTATTAAAACTGGCAAGGTAGCCAAACCACTTGGCAAAGTATTGTTTTTGTCCTTTCCGTTTACATTCTTTGATAATTTTTTCAACCCGATACCATGCTTTGTCATTCACTTTCTGTAATTCTTCCGCGTAAAATGTTCCCTCTAACACTTCGTCATTATCATCCTTTATCGTATAAACATTAGGGGAGCCTAAGTGAACGTTCTCCACCCGAAACAACTCCTCGCTCCAATTGGAAGTGTAACCCTTTTTAAATTTACCCCGTGCTTGACTGATGCGGACACGATCCCCGATATCATACCGAGGTCGTTTAACCCCATCAGACCGTTCCCCATATAATGTCATCCACGTGTCTTCTTGATTACGCAACGAGACCGATATCGGGGTGCGCTTGATGCTGCAGTGATAACTGACGTTGTATCCTTTCACCAACGAAGCTAGAACCGGTAGATAAACACTGGTGTTGTGTTTGGTAAAACAACGCCACATTTTAGTTTTTAACGTACGATTAAACCGCTCGACTATGCTAGCTTTGGTTTCTTCGTTGTGGGTGGTGAAAAAGCGAATCCTGTGCTGCTTAAGAAATGTCTGAAATTTACGGTTGATAAATTCTCCCACCTTATTGGTCTGTAAACACAGGGGCTTCCGCCCTTGTTTTAATATACTCTCAAAGGCTCGAATCAAACTGTCACCCGATTTATTTTTTAGTGGTATCACACACGCATATTTCGAGAATACATCGATACAGGTCAAGAGAAATTTCATGTCTTGGTTCTGTTTGGCTAAGCGAGCTATGTCCACTAAATCGGCTTGCCATTGATGGTAAATCCCCGACTATGACGCGTCATCTTCGAAATCGTCGACGGATCGGTTTATGTAATGTATACGCATCTTGTACACCCAGCCATTGTCTGACCGTCTTTGTTTTGAGTTTCGTAGCTCTAACCAGTGGCTGCACCCCTCCATACGCGGCCGGTGCCTCGGGGTCAAAATACACACTTAACTTTTTCATGGCATCCAAGCTTGTGTCATGGCGGTCTCCTCGCCAGGTCTTTTATCTATTTGCGTCGCACCCTGTCGGATATAGTTCCATCAATCGGGGTGACCTACTAAATCTTGAGGTATGTTGGAGTATCGCAACGCTTCAGCAAATCTTTTCCAACCCTCTGGTTCAAAGTGTTTACGTCGTCTCAACACATCGTTAACCAAATCAGCCACGTTAGTCCCACTAACGGCTTGCCCTTTAATCATTAATTCCCCTCGTTCATTCCACCCCACATCTGGGTTTTTTCGAAGGCGTTCTAATAGCAAACGCCCTTTTTTCTGAAATTTATCAGGGATGGTTTCTACAACTTACGCAATAGACACATCTTCTTGTTTGGGTATGTGGGGCGGGGCATTAGCTAAGGCCGTGTGAGGTGTCGGGGTTCTGTGTTGGCGGTAATACTCACGGTGTTTTGTTAAAATTTGGTCATAAGATTCTACTTTAACCTCCTCCGATAAATCACTACGATTCGGGACATCCCTCATCTCCGCATCCAAGTTGGATAACATGTCGACAGTGGGAGCTTGATCATAACGCCCACTTAACAACACCCGGGGATCAACAAACATCATTTTCTTTGCCATAATTTTAGCCCAATAGTTTCCCTAAAAACGGACCAGCGATACCTAAAATAGGTCCTAATAATTTTTCTTGACGTTAGTTTTAGGTGAGATCAAAGCGCGCGGACCTTGTTTGTATTGGGCTAATTTAAGCTTCTGAACTGAAGTCAAGGATACGTTTCCTTTTAAAACATTGAGGGCACATTCAGATAGACAATTCATCAGCCGTGTGAATCAAAGCCCTATTGACAGAGGGTTTGGCTTTAGCCATTACTCGTAATGTATCAGCGTGTTTTCTGAGACGTTCTGCCATGGTCTATGTCTAACGATAAGAATGGCGGTCGCCCGATGATCGACGGTATTTATTTCTGTAGGTATACAACTTGATTGGGTCGTAGTATGTCAGTTCGTAACCGTAAGATCTGGCGTTTCTTGCTTCAAATCGATAAACAAATGACCGTGGGGTTGTGAAGTAGCATCCGAAAAGGCTTCTTGTACATACTTGATGTTTCGCGGGTACATTTGTTTGGCTAAAGCGTCCCGAGGGTTCTTAAATGCATCTAAATAATGAGCGTTCAAACTGATTGTTCGATGTTCTTTATTCTTTCCGAATAAATTTTGTACTAAATACAACACGCTAAGATTGCCATGGTGACTCCCTTTGGTGAATAGGCGAGTGACGCGTTCGTCAGTTTCTTGCATCAAATCATCGATGATCAACAAGGTTCTTTGTTGGGGGTCTGTCTCAAAATTCAACCCCTCTACAAATTCCACGTGAGGTAGTTGAGTGTACATTGCTTGCCACTCTCCGAAACACCACACAATTAGGTCGGGTGTTGGCTCAATGTGACTACCTTTGATTAACTCACTCACAAAGTAAGTTTTTCTACAGCCGCTCGGACCAGCCATCACGCAACTAAAGGGGTGTTTTAAGGCTCGATCCATTCTCATACTAAGTCATCATTCACAGTTCCCTGCTCTTTTTATAAATAGGATAGTTAGATAGTGTCGTGATAAGTAGAACTCAAAAAGAAATTCAACTCAAGTACATTATTACCATTTTATTCAATCACCAATCATATATATTCATGCGTCTAATAATTTTGTTATATTTACAGTCATATGGTTCCCCCATTGAGACTTTAGACCAGTGTTCGGCGGTCACACAAAAACCTAACATATTACGCCGATATTCTCTAGAGTGCCAAAGGCATAGTTCAGTCACATTGTGTTGCTCACACAACAAGCGCCATAATAAAGTGACGTGATTTTCATCCACCTTATCCAAGGCTCTTCCAACGCAATGTGAATACATTTTTTGTTGGTTCTCGGCTTGACATACCCCCATTCCACATTCTTCGCATAGTTCTTGAGCTATGTCAGATAGCATTGGTTTCATCAAACCACTGTAAAGGCTGATTATCATATCCCACCCATCGTGCGACGTTCCTTGGTCATCCATCTTTTGTCTGCGGACTGTTAGTTCTTCGTAAGCTTTTATGAGCTGCCACCAATTGAAACTATCAAAGCGCATGGTCATGCTTTTACGGGTAATTTCAATATAGGGGACTGGGGCTTTCACTCGACCAATCGCATTGTCAAACACTGTGACCTCCATATCGACGTCTGATTGGCCAGCTTCCACGTCAATCAACGATACGGTGAGTGATGTACGAGCCGTCCCGCTTCTGAGAAAGGCATTTGAGGGTAATTTTATTTTATGTCTGCTCCATCGATCGCTTATGTATAAATCATTGATCAAATCATCTGGGTTACTAAACCACTGTGTGATTTGAAAGCGACCACTACGACGACTGGTATACAATGGTCCATCAATGTAATCATACTCCTCGCTGTTCTCCTCAGCCATCCTGAATGAAACAAAAATTGGTCCGTGTTCGCTTATTTATCCCCTGATCGAGCTAATATAAGGGGTTTTTCATGGTCAAGTGTCGACTAAATTAAGCTGATGTTAGCGCTTTTTTCATGATCACGTGACAAGTTAATGTCAGATCTGGTAAATCACACACACACCAGGTTGTGGGGTTCTTCGAACGTGGAAGTTAAGCTTTCCGATTATGTCACAACCTTCCTCTGCTTTGTTGTGCCTGTTGTTTTCCTTAAGTTTCGATTGTATATGTAGAGCTTACAGTGATTACAGTGATATTTCAAGTGTTGAGTCAAAAGTGACTTCATTACAAACCCACATTGACACAGAGGACAACGCCGTAAACTCAGGGTTCGGTGTTTACCCTGAGCAGGTGACTTGGGTCTATATGGTTGTTGGGTCTCAGTGACTCTCACACATTCGTCACATTCTACACAAGTCGTCGCTTTAAAGATTCAAACTTTACTGCTAGTAAACTTGTTGTTAACCGATATTTATAATTAGATATTTATAATTACTTTAATCCATCTCATCTTCGGATATGAACGCAGTTAACAGACGATCCATTAAAAACTCTCTAGCTTGGATCGCTTTACTAAGCGCCGTATCAAAATCGTAACCTTGCTCCATCAAGCGCTGTTGATTTATACTAATTTGTCTATATATCTTATTGTCTCTCAGTTCTCGAGTTAGTTGTGCATGCATCTGTAACTTGTCTTTTAAAACAGACCACCTGCTATACGCATCCGTCATGTTGATGTTACTCTCAGACTATCTTAGCCATAAATGACCACCACCAAATTTGAACTCTTTATAACATACATTCCAAATAATAATTAAAAGAAACAAACACAGGCCTGTATTTTCACTCATTTATTACGCAATCTGTTAATTACACGTATTTCAATATCTGATTTCACCGACTCCAACCAATATTTCCTATAGTCCACACACAACCATTTGCTACGTTCCAACCACAAGGGGCAGAGGTCGATTTAAGCTATACTCAATTCCCATAAACTTGATACATATTGTTCGTCAACACGTTCGAGAGCATCCGCCATACACACCTGAACTTGTTCTTCAGGTTCTGCCATCAAACAAAGATTATGCTGTCGCGGGTGGTCGATCTGACATCCGTGGCCTTTTTTCTGGTATTAGGGTTTCTATTAAATCGACAAGCGTGTCTGTGTACACCACCGTGAGATATTCTTCCATTAATTTTCCACTCGCCACATGGGTTCCGTAGAGCTGTTTTAACTCCTTCCACACTTCTACAAACATATACCACGAGTAACCGTCCATTCGCATTGTCACGTGACTCTTCTTTATCAGCACCATAGGGACCGGATTTCGTACACTCATCGTCACGTCTGCACCAATAGAGACTTCGACACGACTCTCCTCTCCCGCTTCTATCTGTTTCAAAGTTTCTGCGACAGCAGCTATTTCGTAACCACAGTCCAATACACAGTTCATCCCCAACTCTATGTGGCATTTCATGAAATTATTTTTCAAAAACACTACATCTTTATTCCAAACCACTATCGAATACTGTGCAAAGTATGTGTGTATAGAGGTTTAACTTGCTCAGATTCAATCTGTTCCACGGCTTTTAACAAGTCGGCGTCGCTCATCCGTTTTCCAGCCATGGTTATAACTGAACTCAAATCATCCTAGCCTGTTTTATATACTCCTCATGACAAGAGGTATTACTTCACTTAGCTTAGGTCAGCAAACGCCTCAACAAACCATGACGACATAACCAGGAGATTGTGAAATCACATATCCCTCCAAATGACCTCACCCAAATAGCGCCATCCATCACATCAGGTTGCTAAGGTCAGCATCCTTCCTAAGGACATAACCCTACAATTCTAAGGTCACCAATTCAATATATCACCAAATGTCATGGGATAAAGGAAGTTAATAGCTACTAATAACCTCGTAAAGACCGTCTTCATATTAAGAGCAACATGTGAATACTCCCGCCAACAATAACGCTATCCTTGACTTCTCAATCTTTCAACACCATTACCGCTTATTGACTTTTAATAGCAATTTACCAACTCCTTCTCAATAAAACTGTCAAAAATGAACTCACCACCATACCGCACATTCATCACATCAGCTCGTAAAGCTCAGCAATTCTAAGCTCACCAAAAGGACGAAATACCCCACCCCGAATCCAGAAACCATCGTCAGCGAAAAATATATTGCGCAATCCACTTCGTCCAAATCGACGCGTTCGACGCCAACAAATACGGGGTGTTTAGAGGTACGTATATAACTACTGATATACATTAGCAATCGGTTTAATTTAGTTGTGTTATTCCATCGATAAACTTTCCTTTCTTGTACAATGAACATCACGAACGTTATCTGTACATCATCAAGCGCTCTACTACTTTCATCACATTATTATAGATGGGGGCATCACTGCGCAAAAATGAGACCGAGCAGGAAGGGTAATTTCGACAACAAAAATTGCGATAGTTTAAGTAAGGACCTTAAAGCTGCAAAATTTCTACACATTCGCCTTGTTATGTAGCTATATAACTTCTGTCCCATTGAACTAAGAGTGATTTTTTGTCGATAAAAACAACTCGTTATACTGATGATGTTTGCTTGCCAATTATAAGATTTTGTGGGCAGCTGGGACGCGATATGTAGAGAGGAAGTCAGTTTAAGGGCAATTGATACTTCTCCCCACCCATAGGATGAACTTCCAGATATAGAATCCACGCCAAAATAAATAAGGAATCCTGGCACAAATCATGTGGCCATCTTTACAGTGTCATTAGAAGGGAAACAAATGGAGCAGACCATGTTCTCCAGAAGTTCTCCAGACTCACCAAACAGATACATAACAAAATAGTGGCACAGGGAGAAGACCTTATACTGACATGGTCTTCATTGAACACAATTATCGTCGGAAGTCTTTGCTTGCCGTTACGCCGTGATTTGCAAACAAGATTGTACAATTACTACACTGATATGTATCTAAGTTCTCACCATTTAGGTTAGCTATACACAGGCTGTTGAAGATCAGCAACTTCTGATAAAGTATGTCTTTCAAACGTTCATAAGCAAATCATTACAATTGCATTGCTGGAAAACTTGGATCACAATCGCACACCATCCACTGCAATGCCATCATTCTATGGGACTGGGA
Source organism: Urechis unicinctus (assembly GCA_034190875.2). NCBI lineage: Eukaryota > Metazoa > Annelida > Polychaeta > Xenopneusta > Urechidae > Urechis > Urechis unicinctus. The sequence goes on from CM067357.1 coordinate 50,943,604, forward strand.
TTTGTATTGATCAGTTATCATTTGCATATGTATAGTAATGGAATGAGCTCGGAAATGGGCCTATTTATGATTCAAAATGTCACTCGATCGATTCGGATTCACCACAACATGTAGCATTACCTTCACTGCGTCTGTGACCAAATAATAAATACACAGTGACAACTGCCGAGACAACAATCGTGACATATCTGCATCTGCTAAACAATTTAACAAGACCTTATATACAACATGTTATTTACTCCTCTAACAAGGCTTATTACCTGGGTGAACAGAGAAATGAAAAAAAGCAGTGGTGTCCACGGTAGATCCGTCTTCTGTCAATGACTTAACAGTTAAGTAATACCTCATGTCATCGACCGGTAAACATATTCGGGGTGGCTGCTGCCGACAAATATTTGTATTCGTTGCAAAAACAGTCCCGACATGGACCAAAGGGCAACGGTTTTCTGTTGATCCAAAGTGAAACAAGGGTTTCGTAAAAACACCAATGATGAAGAACACATACTGATGTTTACGTGTTTCCTTCGGTTACAAATCATTTTGGTTCTGTATAATCTGGTACATTGTTATATACTCACTAATTTTGCTGCATGTTTTTGGTCCTAGGTGAGTTTTGCGAGTTTACGTGTAGGTTTTCTATTTCAAAATAACATTCAAAATCATAGGTGGTTCTATAGGGGTAAATACTGTCTTCCTTTTCTATTCCTTCGATGGTAACACTTCAAAGATATTTGGTTGAAAATGAAAAACACCACCTGGGTACTTGTATTTCGATGATGAGGATGATGATGAAGTAACCAGTGTACATAGTTTGTCAAAACACCACATATTTAGTCCATGGCATGAGTGTGGCTGGCGACCAATCGATACTTACTGTAATCGCACTCAAGTATCCATATTTACATCAACTTAGAGCCCTTGGATGCACTTAATGAGACCAAGATGAAGCATAACTATTACAACTAAATTTGTCATGATCACACACCTCTCTATACTTATCCTCAGCAGTGATAAGGGTGATTCTCGGCTAGATGTCTCAAGTGAATATTGGGTTTTAATTAACAGTTAAGACATGAAACAGTCACCAGTGCTAGATATTCGCTTTCTGCGGGTAGCACAATCTGAGCAGGCAATATGACCGCAACATTGCTTTCGACATCCATACATATTGCACACTGCATGCATTGTCAGATTTTCATGACTGTGCAATAGCTCATCATAGTTTTTGGGTCCTGATGATGATGATGATGATGATGATGATGATGATGATGATGATGATGATGATGATGATGATGATGATGATGATGATGATGATGATTAGGTGTGTGATGATGCCGCATGGGTATCTGATGCTGTTGACTTTGGTAAAGATTTTTCTGAGCATTGTTGAGCCCATTCGCAGCCAGGAAACCGAAGTCTGGGTCCATTTCATGGCTCATCAGTTTTCTCCCATTTGCTTCAAAGACCTCCACAATGGAAACATTTCACCACATCGCGACCAGCTAGAAGACAAAAACAATTAATCATCTGAGATGGTGGGGCAACTGTATATCAGTGGTTGAGCAAGTATTTATTGGGTTTAATGGCACACCAACACTAATGTGTTATATGGTGCCTACAAAGGTGAATTGATAAAGTTGAGCTAACAATATCAATTGTTGAGTAAAATAATTCATTTCCGCTCACCGTAGTGCTAAAATCCAGAACTACCAATTAGAGCCACAGTCGCATACGCATATAACAGAACTGTCAATTAGAGACACAGTCACATAAGTATAAAACGGGACTGCCTATAAGAGACACAGTCTGTGGTCTGGCTGCTGGGCAGCAGCGACAAACAGCTCAACGTTAGCATAAGAAACTGCATGAGGTCTGCACTGAGCTTGGTGAAGTGGCCCTAGCCGAGAGGGTTTAGGAATCAGCCACGCGAGCAAGCATTGTTGCTAAGGAAAGGAAGGGCAGGGGGCCCAGCCCAGTAGGCTTCCAGAATGACATTGAGAAAGCCTACGTCGTACACGGACATGGTGGGCTGTGGAACTCTCTGGGCTACGATAACAAGGACGTAATTAGCCTCGAAATGAAGACCTACTACCCCGCCAGCATGCAAAACCGCTGCGAGGCAACACACTTTGCGCGAATCGGCCAACCCTCCCACCGCATGGCACGGGCAGCCATCAACGGCCCACTGCCTCAAAGACTTCTGACCTACCTAGTTGAACCAGGTCCCCTTGTCTACCTGCAGATGCGAGAGGCCATTAACTAATTTGGCAAACAATATGAGGTATGGCTTCCCCCAGGTGTAGAATACATGGTAGCGGTTCTGGGTCAGAACCTTTTCCCATGTATACTACTGACCCTCAGCAGCTTATATAATATTTTTGCTCACTCTGACTCCCCAGAACTAAGTAACCTCTACCTCTACGTCACTACACCATCCGAATGACGCCACATGGTCGGCCACCAACAACACCTTTGACAAGAGAATCAGCGACTGGAGGATAAAAGGCGGTAATCAGGGCCTATGGGCGGGTCTACTTCACCGACCCAGAAACACACAAGGTACGGGTGATCACTCATTATGGAAACACCCACCTGTACGAATCCGTTAGGCAAACCTTTGAGAAATCAACCAACGGATTTGTTTTCCAGGGCGGCAAGCTACATATTGATTTCATAAAGCAAGACCAGGAAGGAGCAAACACCGCCTGGAGTTCTTACCCCAGGTATCACACGGATCAACAACAGCATTTGGACTATGTCTGGGCCATTCTTGGTGCTCAGGCGCAGACCTGCTCAGAGATACAAGGTGTTGGCACGTCTTTTAATGCGCAAATGCAATTTCAGGCCAACGTTGAGGATGCCATCAACTACCCAGGAGACATTCCGTCATCCATCCGACGGTATCAGAACGTGCTCCAGAAAGCTTCCTCAAAGGTTGATTATGTGCTTGGAGAGGGCCTTTACATGGCTCCGTTGGATATGAACCTCGCCATTGGAAACGTTGCTGGGTACAACAATCTGATTACCATCGCGACTGTGGAACAGCAGATTGGCAGCAATACTGATGTCAACGCGGTTGCTGCTCTTCCAGATAGAGGAAGCTTTAATTCTTCGCCAGATACAGATATGGGAGTCCCCTCTCTAGGCGTTTAAAGCGGTGTGGTCGAGACCGGTCTGTGTGGGGCGCACGAGGATGAGAAAACAGCTCTTATTGTAGGCGGAATCACTATAGGCTTAGCTGTGCTTTGCTTTGCTACGTAGTAAGTCACGGAGTATCAGGAGGATAACCCCTACTGCCACAGCTGCAGCCCACACACGTTCTGCCATCCAACCAACCAGCTTTGCAGCTGACTTAAGCAGCCATGAAACGATTGAGCAAATGATTCCTGGAAGGGCGGCTGCTGCCTTACCGGCCAGGCCCTTCAGGACGTTTGCCAAGGAGTTCAGCTGTTTTTTAATCCATTCCTTTACCCCTTATCAGCTGGCGTCGGTGTTGGTGCCGGGGTTGCACTATTGCTCCCTCCACCAGTCAAAGCAACTACCAGGGTCCAGATTGCCAATCCAACTGCAGTGAGGATGGAGGCGATTGTTATGCCCTGCTCCCGGAACAAGGTGCGTACACGCTCAGCTAGCATTGTGTCCTTGTTAAGAAGTCTGTTGATCGTTTCCCTGATGCAATTAATTAGGGTTCCAAGATGGTCACGGTTTACAGAGGCAGCTTCAAGACGGGCACTCTGCTGATCCTTGAACTCTGCAAGCTTATTTGCTTGGAATTTCCATGCTCGACTATCACCCCTCCCTTCCTCCTCCAGGCTTGCCATTTTAGCTTTCCGTCGGTCTATATTCCGTTCTCTTTCAGTTATTTTAGATAGGTTGTTCACCAGCTCACCCCTCTGAGTCTGCTTAGCCTGAGTTGTCTGTTTTTGTACCTAGGTCTTCTATGGCTTTATGAACGCCCTCTACGAAGCTTGTTTCTTCCACACCACCTTGCTCTGTCACAGCTTCGGGGCTGCTCATTTCAGACTTCTCTGGAAGTGCAGCTTCCGCTTGAGCAGCAGCTTGGTCAACGCCTTGCAGGGCTTTTGCTACCTTTGTGGATAGTTCAGTGTTCACTCTAAGAGCCCGAGTAAGCTGTGTACCACCGTACTGTTCTATACTACTAGGAGAGAGGAAGTTGTGGGATTGTTCTTCTATGTCAGAAGCTTCCACTCTCGCCCCCACCTAACACAAAGGTCACCTCCTTTAGACAATCTAAACTCAAAACGGGCCTGCAGCCCATGATTAGACACTGCCTTCTCCCAACTTGTAACTAAGACTTTAGTTTCTTCTGGGGATCCCACCTGATCTTCTGTTAACCCAAGAGGCATTTCAGTAATAGCCCATGGTGGACTAGTCGTACTCGAAGTATCTAAAGCTTTGTCAATGAAGTTAGTCTCCTCATCATTAAAGTTAGTCTAATTCCTCTCCCCTCCCATAACCCCCTCCCCCTCTGGGTCGTCAAATGCTGGGTTATCAAACTTCATGTCTGTGTGTTAAAGATATAATTGTAATTAAGCATTCAACACGAGTACTTACGGACGCAAACTAAACCCACACCGTTGGATATGCAAACCCCTTGGGGTAAAGGGCGTGCGACAGTCTGTAACCTTTACAAACAATCCAAGCACTATTGACCACAACCAACAACTGCTGGTTCGCCTCCCAGGTCTAGGCGCACACGACATCATTGTTCCAGGGACAGCACGGCTGGCCTTTACAATCACGCTGACCTTGGCCGCGCCGTGGTTAAAAAAATGACAATCAAGATTTCTGGCAATGAGGTCATGTCTATTGATGACAGCGATGTGTATAACTGTTACCACGACTTGTGGCAGACTGCGCAGGAGGGACAGAGCCTCCAGTATCAGGGCGTTGACACATCAGATGACAGAAACACAACTAAGATACGAATGGGGCAGGAGACAAGGATGAGACCGAGAAAGAGAACCTGGCCATAGCCGATGTGTATGGTAACAGGTTCTACGTTCCGCTTGACTTTGAGCTCCTTGAGAGCCACATGCCATTCTACCAGAGCGCACTTAATGACAGACTGGAATACAAGCTCACGTTCAACGACTACAACTGCGTGATTCACGCAACAGGCGACACCGCTGCCAGCTACAAAATTGATGGCATCTCGCTGGAGTATGACATGGTTACCCAAACAGAGTTGGCCCGCATGATGCGCACCCAGTACACAGGTCGGCTCTCGATTCTGTATGACCGTGTTCTTCGTCACAGAAGCTTGTATATAATAAAAGAGATACACTGTGGAACATCAACCAGAACGTGCTGGCTCGCAGCATGAAGGGCATCCTACTGCTCTTTGAAGACCCAGCCAATGCCTCATTCGCCAGGAAAACAGAGTCGTTCTACAACCCAAAGATTACAATACCCAACCAACTCTATGCCCATGGCATGCGCGGCTACCAGCAGTGGGATGAAGTGAAGAAGGCCTTTGCAGCAACGAGTAAACGAGACCCCAGAGAAGCAATAGCTGCAAAAGACTTGGCATTGTCGGACGTGTTCCTAGGAGAGTACCTAACCAGTAAGTATGCTCTGTGGCTCGACTTAAGGACGAGTGATGACGACCAGCTGCACGGCAGTGGCAGGGCCGTGGAAAATGCGTCTGAGGGTATCACCATGCAGATCACAAAAACATCACAGGCAGCTGGTGCATTGAACGTCTATTTGTATATTGTTATGGATGCACAGCTAAAACAAACATTAAAGATGGCAGGTTCGGCAGCGCAGTCTACTAAGTAAACATTTCCAGTTGGTCCCAGTTCGGCTATTGTTTGTGGGCAGACAGGATGCGGGAAAACCTTATTCACCTTCGATCTACTTGAAGGTCCCTTCTTCGGTGACTTTGAACATATTGTTATCCACTGCCCCACCATACGTTTCAACGAGGCCTATCAGTCGCGGTCATGTGTGTGGAAAGATTCAGAGGTCTACGTTTTTGATCCAGGGGAGCAGGTCCATGACGACTTGAGGGCTTTCTACCATTGTTTTAAGGGCGAGCCAACCATGTACATTATTGATGACTGTTCGGCAACAAAGGCCTTAACCAAGAAGAGAGACATGCCATCCGAACTGGCTTTTAGTGTCTGGGTCCTTACCCAAAAGTACAACTCTGTGCTGAAGGACTTACGTGAGCAGACTCGCTGGATGGTCCTCTTTCACACCACGGACCTTGTCTCGTTTGAAGACGCCTTACGTGAAAATGATGTAATTCCAACAAAGGAGGAACGTGTCATAGAACGCCAACTACTAGCAAAAACCAAGTACGCAAAACTGCTGCTGAAGACTGATCAACCTACTGCATATGCCGTCGATTGAAGTGATATTGGCCTTGATAGCAGCTGCTTGCTGAGTAACCAATTTAGGTTTCTTCATCTGGGTAGATGTATTTTGAAGCTGGAAGGCATATACGTATATTCATGGATCCTGATACCATTATTGATAAGCTCCTTGAACAGGACACGACTAGCTTAGTGGAGACAAAGTCTGGGGGAGCGGAACCTAGTTGCACCGGAAATGTAGATATGTCTTCTAAGAGAGATATGCTTGCTGCTGTCATAGCCGGCGGTCAGGCCCGTCAGTACCTTGGTTTGGAGTGCCTTACAATTGACCAGGTTGAATCAATGTCTGATGAAGAGATCATAAAGTTGTATGTGAGATACAAGGTTCGGCTAGGCGCTAGCATGACGCCCACTCTAGGTCAAACAGTGCTACAGCTATACTCAGGTATTGCTTGTATGTTTCTACCAATCCCACCAGAACACCAGCCAAAGCTAATTACAGACCTCGAGACGGACCCGTTTGTTGGACATGCGCTAAGCACTGCCACTTGTGAGCTATATCATCGCTATGGTATGTTTCTAGCTCCATTACCCGCGGCTTTAACAACAGTTAAGCACTGTCAATTTGGAAAAACAAGCACCGAATCAACAGGGGCCGGTGGAGAGGAAGACACCACTTGCGCGTTATAATATGTGTTTAACTCCACTATAGCATGTGCTTAACTACGCTATTAAAGGTGCTTAACTCCGCTATAACAGGTGCTTACTAAGAGCTGTCAATTGGACAAATAAATTTAGTAAGTAAACGAACACAAATTAATGGGAGACAACACCGGTGGAGATAACTAATGGAAAAATGTTCATCAACGCTCTGTACCACGGTGCAGTTGTTTTGGGTATATCAATAGGTTATGCTAAGCTTGCTAAGATGGCTCTGGGTGGTGGGGCGCCACGTCTTGATTTCAACCCACGGAACCTGGCTTTGGATGTTGCCGATGTATCACCAGCCATGGCAACAAAGGATATGCTAATTAAACAAGGAATCTTACCAGTTGATATACTGAAGTAATGGCCACACTCGCGTTACTTGTTGGAGGCACTCTTGTTCACGCCCTTGCATTCTATGGGAGCAACTTTTTATTCTCTAAATTACGAGGCAGCCAAGCAGATATTACTCGGAATGAAAGGCCATGTACGCAAGAGTTTTGTAACTTACAAAGATATAAGATAAAACATGGTGTTGTTAATCGTCTTTGTACAGGTTGTCATAAGGCTATAAAAAATAATAATGTAGGATTGTGTATGGATTGTGGGATTAATAAAGTCAACCACAGTCGTCTTCGTCAAAGAAAAGAATTGCTTCACAACAGACTGCAGCCAGCGCAGTGGTTTTCCCCACTGTATAAAAATAGAAATCCTGTGGCGCTGTCAGCAAGGTCAAAGTCCGCTCACTGTATAGTTGTTGTCTTTTGTGTGTCAAAAAACTTCCTTTTAGACTAATGGATTTGTATAGTAAGCATGACTCATAATCAGCGAGCACGTAAAGCCCAAAACGATTATGTTTCAATTCACGGTTTTAAGCTGCCTTACCCACTCTCTAAGGTTGCACTCCAAGCACTTGAAAATCGTAATGAATTTGACCGTACATACAAGGAGATATTTGCTAGATTAAGGGCTGTGCTGGCACGCACCCCTGTCCCCACCCCTGCCCCCCATGGCTGGGATGGGAAGGCCACCATCGTTCACCGCATCATTAAACAGACTGGTAAATGTATAAACCTCATGTTAATTGAGGAGGATGAAAAGTTTCATTACACTCTGATCCAAGATCTGAACTGCTTGCTGTATGATCAGAGATAATACGAACACCGCAAGTTCTTCTGCGAGCGATGCTTGCACGGTTATACCACGGAGAAACTGCTCAACGAGCACAAGCCTGAGTGTGTGGGGATAGGGCAAACAGCAGTCTGAGTAGACATGCCCGAGAAAGAAAAAAACATCTTATCCTTCCAGAACTGGCAGAAGCAGCTCCCCGCTCCATTTAACATCTACGCCGACTTTGAGGCACTTACGGTGAAACTTCCTGGCCCTACTCTTGATGCTACCAAGAGCAACACTCAGAGAACACAGGAACATGTGCCGTGTGGTTACGATTATTTGGTTGTTGGGTGTGACGGTAAGACCGAACCCCCTGTGGTTTACAGAGGAAGCAATGCTGTGGAGAAGCTCTAACAGGCTATGCAGCAGTAGGAGCAAAAGATCAAAGCAGTTCTGTCCAATCCTGTCCCCATGCGCATGACGCATGGGGGAACTGGGGGGGTGACTCCGTCAGCGACCACTGCCATATAGCTGGTATAAGTTTGATTCCCCTCTGCCGCCGATCCAGGAGTTCTACAGCAAGCTCTCTGAGCAAGGCATATCTGCTGCAGACTATGCCCATGCACAGAAGGTCTGGAGCGTGTTCGGGTGTAAGAACATGGGTGACTACCATGACCTGTACCTGCGAACAGATGTGTTGCTCCTAGCTGATGTGTTTGAGGTCTTCCACAAAACATGTCTCAAACAGTACGGTTGGATCCCGCCCACTACTATACCAGCCCTGGCCTTTCGTGGGATACGCTTCTTAAGAGCACATGGGTGGAACTCGAGCTTCTCACCGACTATGACAAGCACCTTTTCATTGAGAAGGGGCTGCGCGGTGGGATAAGTAGGGTGGCTCGCTAAAGCGAACAACCCATATGTGGAAGGCTTTGAGCAGGATAAGCCGGCGACATATGTCCAGTACCTCGACGCCAACAATTTGTATGGGTAGGCTTTGAGCCAAGCCCTACCTACTTTGGGTATTGAGTGGGTGGAACGGCCTGAGAACCTACAGATCCAGGACCACCCCGACAATGCCGAGACTGGATACAAACTTGAGGTTGACTTGGAGTATCCTGCTGCGCTTCATGACGAACACAACGATTACCCCCTAGCGCCAGAGCGGCTTCTTGTATAGAACGAATGGTTGTCAGACTTCCAGAAGTATCTCTTAGTTGTTTTGGGGAGCACCGGAAATGGAGTTGAGAAGCTGGTGCCCAACCTGCGGAACAAGGAGAAGTATGTGGTGCACTACAGGAACCTCAAGCTGTATCTGTCTTTGGGGATGAGACTTACCAAGATTCATCGTGCACTTGTCTTGTCTGGATGGAGCCTTACATTAGGATGAATACAGATCTGCGCAAGGCCGCCACCAGCAACTTTGAGAAGGATCTCTTTAAGCTTATGAACAACTCCGTCTTTGGTAAAACGTTGCACTCATCGTAGTAGGCTTGTGGCCAGCCCCACCTATGCTCGACAAAAAGTGTTTGATGATGATCTGGCTGCCTTGCATATGCACAAGATTCGTTTAGTCTTAAACCGTCCGGTGTGTGTGGGCAGGTGCATTCTAGATCTTTCAAAGCACTTGACGTATGACTTCTTTTATAATACAATGAAGTCGAGATATGGCAGCAACCTTAAACTGTTATACACAGGCACGGACTCGCTGCTTCTAGAGATACGTACATGCAACATGTATGCTAACATGAAGGATGATAGCCACCTCTTTGATACCAGCAATTATAATCCTTCCCATGCCCTATATAGTAATGTAAACAAGAAGGTCCTAGGGAAAATGAAGGATGAGTGCGCTACCATGTATACTACTCCAGACCGTGCAGCATCATTGGTCACATGCTGTGGCGACCAGGGCCAGCCACCACCGATCACAGGAGAGTTGCCTCACGACTGGCTCCGAGAATAAGGGTACTTCGAGGAGGTCACCTTCAACCACAGAGCAAAGGACGACGCCCTCTAAGCCTTAAAGGTGCGTATCCTCCTCAAGCCCGACACGGTCCAGCGTCGGCAGGTGCGAAATGACCTCCCCCTCTGCCTCGGTTGGGATCGGTTCATTAAGCGGTGGACTCCACAAGACCTAATACTTACCAGCCGCCAGAAAGTCCGCGACATGGCATTGGAACTGCTATTAGACGAACAGACTCCTCTACTGTACCACCCTAAAGACAGAACCAGCCAAAACGTCGAGATACATATACTCGGCTAAGACCATATCGAGGTGCTCGTTCTCAAGAATATCGTAGAGGCCAATGAGGACGCCATCAATACAGATAGCTGGTTACTTGGTTACGCCCTCATGGTGGTTATGCTATCACTGTGGCTACTCCATCACGGTGGTTACGCCCTCATGGTGGTTACGCTATCACTGTGGCTACTCCCTCACGGTGGTTACGCCCTCACGGTGGTTACGCCCTCATGGTGGTTACGCTATCACTGTGGCTACTCCCTCACGGTGGTTACGTACTCAAGGCTCACAGCTTGTAGGGCCTTACCATCAAAGACCTACAGAAGGTTTAGATCATTGACGACTTTTTGCGATGGTCCAACCTTGCCAACCTAGCGGTGTCCCATATGGAATACATTCACCAGCTCGATCAGGTAACCCGCCCCCCGGCAGAGGGTCCGGAGATCAGGTAACCAACTGAGCTGCAGCGCTGCATGGCAATCCAGCAGAAGCATTTCACCCACAAGCGCCAGGACCGAACCAAGGTCGACTGTACCATGCAGCAGCGCCACTGCACGGCATGCAATATCACGATGCTAAGACCCTACCGGCCCGAGGACACAAACAGTTAATTAAGGGTGGATCGGCGTCCAACAAATAGTAGAGCAAGGGAGTAACGAAGCCGGTGGACCGGAAGTCACCACTCAGAGTCAGTGGCCCTGCACTGGCTCACCAGGCTGGTAGAGGCAGCAAGCACCACAACAGAGGAAAGCTTTTGCTCTTTGAGCCCTACCAAATGTCCTGGGACCACGGTAGGGGGCTTATGGGCAGCACGTCTCTGATTGCGGAGCTGCTCGTTGATGAAGTCTAGCCGCTCAATTCGCTTCTTGGCCCATGCCGACAACACAGACTGGAGCTGCTCAGTTGCGGTATCATGGCATTTACGCTCCGCGTCCACTTAGGAGTTTCGTAACACAGAGAATATAAAAGAGAACGCAAATGAGTTGACAAGGGCACCTCCAACAAGCATTGCATAGTACAAACTCAACGTACTTCAGTACATCAACTAGTATAATCCGTTGTTAGATAAGCATGCCCTTTGTGGTCATGGCGAGGGCAACGTCGGCAGCAGCCATACCCAGGTGGCGTGTCGTGAAAGCAAGCTTCTGTAGCACCCTTATCGGATCCATCTTGCCGAGCTTGAAACCAGCAACCGAGGAACTGTGCGCTGACAAGCACTTTGCCATCAGTACTTGGGGTTGTCGTCGTTCATATGAAAGGGATCCTTCAATTGCACTTTATCGACCTAGTTTTGTTGTACAACAGGCGCATGAACGACAATTTGTACAACCATGCAAGTCCAAACCATCCGACTGCACCGGCAACCCAGTGTAAAGTCTGACATGAAAGGATGAACATTTTACATGTGTTGTTATAAACAGACGTGCCGGACACCTCGGTCCTCGCTCTTGCGGAATTGGTAGTCATCACAATTGAGTAGCTAAAGTTATATAGAGAGGACGTGAAATAATATCATTATGCACATAGTTATCCCCTTTGATGAAAGTGGCGTGGTATGAAATGATCACGTGCTCACGGTCACTTGTAGCATTTATCTGTAATGATATTATGCCGTAGTAGAACTGGAATGTCGAATAAGCTACACCTTGATGATGAAAAGTTCATTAAGTATGCAATGATGTTTGAGAGGAGAAACGCGCTGATCTTGATGTTAAGTTTATGATGTATGTAAAGATGTTATTGGCTCAGTATAAATCAACAACCTGCCCCTCCAAGTCCGCACCGACTTAATGCAAAATTTAGATGCGCAGTAACCAATGGCGAAGATGACCTACCAGAGTACATCCCGAAGATCGTGCTGAAAAGTGTCAACATATATCAAGAGCCTGTTCAAAGAAAAGTCCTAACGCACCCCATTCGACGCTAATCTTCAAGAAATGCCATCTATATATCATTTCCGAAAAATCGCGATACGATGACCGCCATTTTGGAAAATATTGGGTCGCGTGATTTCCCGCGATATCCCGCCGCCTCATCCGCATTGCCTTAGCATTAGTCGTCGATGGGTCACGTCATTCTGAGCATGCGTGATGCACGTGGTCTTGAACTTGAAAACAAACATGTTGCTGTGCTTCGGACTTTTTACCGCTTCCCAAACTGATAGAAGTATAAATAATTACCATGGATGAAATCCCCCGCCGAAAAGGGATAAAATTGTCCGTGAACATCATTGCATTCTAAAACTCCATTACTTGGGTATGTTTGGTGTTTGGTAGTTGTCTGTATCGATCTCAAAATTTTTACATGGCGTGGGTTTAAGATAAAGTAAGACGTCTACTCGGACGTCTTGTAGGGCTATATCGATGCCTGTCATTATGCATCTTTTTCGCTCTTTGTCTGAAATGTGTATCCTTCAAGTGTGTTTATCAGCAGCCACTGAAATCGAATGCGTTAATCCGCTTTGATCACAGGTACTCGAATGCCTTTGATGTCGATAGGTCGCACACAATGATTCAGTTATGCAAAATACAGATCTATTTCCATTGTATATTGTTTGTTATGCTTGACAGCGTTTCCCAAACAGTGCTACACAATGCAAAGAATCCCGTCAGTCGCCAAACGCCTCGACCCAGCCTTCATCTCATAGCGTTAATCGTTCGGCATTGTCATAAGTTCACGAGACTGAAGACGCTGGTTTGATCGATATGAAGATAAAAGAAACCCTTCGACGGTTAAGACTTAGTCTTCACGTAAGAAAATCACTTGCTTAATAAATTGATTTGTGGGATCAAGGCGAACTCATGCGGAGCAGAACTTTGAGGATCCAGGCGAAATCATGCTGAGCAGAACTTAGAGGATCAAGACGAAATCATGCTGAGCAGAACTTAGAGGATCAAGGCGAAATCATGCTGAGCAGAACTTAGAGGATCAAGACGAAATCATGCTGAGCAGAACTTAGAGGATCAAGACGAAATCATACTGAACAGAACTTAGAGGATCAAGACGAAATCATACTGAACAGAACTTAGAGGATCAAGGCAAAATCATACTGAACAGAACTTAGAGGATCCAGGCGAAATCAGGCTGAGCAGAATTTAGAGGATAAAGACGAAATCATGCTGAACAGAACTTAGAGGATCAAGACGAAATCATACTGAACAGAACTTAGAGGATCCAGGCGAACTCATGCTAAGCAGAACTAAGAGGATCCAGGCGAACTCATGCTAAGCAGAACTAAGAGGATCCAGGCGAACTCATGCTGAGCAGAACTTAGAGGATCCAGGAGAACTCATGCTGATCTGAACTTAGAAGCTTCTGCTATGGATATATTCATAGTTATGGACATTTTAGTCATTCGGCAAAGTGAATATGGCTTTAGCGGGCAGCTCTCATCACAGTAAAACCCGTCTTAGCGGACCCTGTGTATAAAGGAAACCTTCGTATATGCGATACAATTACAAATGCCGTTTATATTGCCGACATGAATAATTTATACGATACTGATAATTGACCTACTCTTTATCGCGTTTTACACAGGCTCAACAACAACAACAACGATGACGACAACAACAACAACGACGACGACAACAACAACGACAACAACAACAACAACACCGACGACGACAACAACAACAACGACGACAGGAACAGCAATAACGACGACGACGATAACAACAACAACAACGAAAACAACAACAGAAGGCGCGGAATATAAACACCGACAACTCCACTTGTACAAATCGACACACGCGTTAAGTATGGCAATAACGACAATCGCATCCTTCGCAGCAAACGAAATTACCTGTTATAATTGATACAAACACAACCTGGTCTATCAAATAACAACGGCACTTTCATCACCGACCTCGCTGATGACATAACTATCTGCACAGAGAGAAATCAGGAAGCAGGATTTAACGACAGGGTTCACACCTTTACAAAATAGGTGTTGCCATTTAATCGCAGCTGAAATTAAACACGCCACATAAGTGGCCTCAACACCCCCGCACAAGGTGCCTGTAGTCACCATCCTCTCTTGTCGAATCCTGTCAGTTTGTTATAAATAATAAATGATTGCTGACAGACGCGTCGGAAATATCATACGTTAATCGATAGTGCGCTTCTCTGCTGCCTACGCCACGTGAAGAGAGTGCTGCGCGGAGAGCGGGGTGCCTACACGGCTGCTTGCAGAACACGGTAAATCGTACATCAGTAGCGGTGGTGACAGGTGACATTTCTGTAGACTTCAGGAGGTTTAGATTGCGATATTGTTAATCGGAGAGTCGTTCACAGGTATATGGCAACGTGGACGTTGCTTTCCATAAGCGTTGTCGTCACGTATGGATACAGTGTATAGCATTTGGTTATCAAGAGTACTTGTCGAGAATCACTTTTTTTCCACCACCCACCGCTGCAAACCTACCTATCCATGGATAGCCGTACGAATCGAGCAATGTTTTTTGATAGAATGGAGAACGACGGCGCGACTCTAAAGGAAGGAAGGACTGGTGAAATGGTGGAAGTACTGGGAAATAACGCGTCAGTCATCGCGTCGATTTTGGAGCGTGGACGGCGAAAGGATGACAGAAATTTCATGAAGATGCTTCGCTGTCTAAGAAGTACATTTGAAGCCATGAAATGCAAAGGTGACAACACGGACGTTATTGCCAAGAAAGATGAATTGGTTCGAAGAGTTTTGCGTTATTCTGTCATTAATGAGAACTATACGCTCTCATCAGTGGAAGTGACGTCATACTACAATGATTTAGCTGAGTTGCGCGCGCATTGCTCGGAAGTGGCATCGGGGGGCCAGAATTCCAAGACAGGAACTCCGAATAAAGGACGAAATTCAGCTCCCTTCATAGTGACACATAAATAGCATGCTTTGGTTGTTCAGCTTATGCGAAACTACTATGACTTGCGCACAGGAAAAGCGATATTCATTAGTGACACAGCAGATGTGAGTGTCCTTGGAATTCTATGGGATAATGTGACCTTAATATCTAGACACGACGATGTTTAAATCATTGTCTACCAAATATAGGAAGGTATTATTAAGTTGGCGAAGGCTTTCGCCAAGTTATCTTGATCGGTGCCGTTTGTGGGTTTCTTTGTGAAATGGTCGTTTGTTAACTCGATTTTTGGCTGTCGATACAGGTCACAATTTTAAAAAAAATTCGAATGTATTTTTTAAAGGTAGGACGCAATGAAGCGCAGAACCCAAACTGTTTTTTAATTGAAAATGTGAATATCTAGAATCCCGAATATCTCTGTGGATAATTGTCGGATCTTTACAAAATGTACACCATTTAATTGCAAACCATTTCTAAATATTTCTTATTGCCCGTTTTATAAGGAATCTTAGCCTGACCAACAATTGTATTTGCTGCGTAGTTTCCAAGTTTCTGGTCGGCGAGGGTACCTTCATCAACAATTCGCCGTTCTGTTACACTGTAATATTACCAATAGAAATCCATACAAAAACAAACGCATGGTTTGACTTAACCTTTTTAGCCATGATTTGCAGCCAAAGTGGGTTGTTCTATAATTAGACTGATGTAGATATGTACTCATTCACATAAAATTATCATGACGTCATTCGTCAGCGTGATAGTACTTCATTAACTATTAAGGGTGTTTTGAGGCAAAACATTGGATTGATTTGTTCGAAAACACTCTCCACTTTATGTGTATAATGATTTGTATAAACCATGATTGGATGCCTCGAAAGAGAAAGATGTATTCATCGTACTTGTATAAATTACACCGTGGATAGACCGCGTGTGGAAGAGCGTGAATGAAGAAACAAGCGCTATAGTCCGAGGTAGGGTAGATATGGGTTGGAGTTTTATGTCAGCACTTAATGCTTAAAACCAAGGCAGAGCAGTGCACCTGCTCTTTATAGTCTACAAACAAACGTTCGAATTGGATAACTGAGGAAGTAGTAATCCACCCAAATACTTTTGAGGATTTTTGATAGTTTATAAAGTGGTAATCCACATATGTAACTGGACAAGTGAGTATATAAAATATCTCATAAACAAGTTACTCAATAACATACCTCTCTGAATTTTGGGTTCCATTTGAATAGTTGATGATGGCAACTACGTCAAATGCACATCCTTACATAACACCGGGACACCTACTCATCTGACCCCAAAGACAAATGTTTTAATCATGTGCCTTATTTTTTTCAGGATATTATACCAGAATATATCTTCTGAAATTATAGATCATCGTACCCCCTGTTCAATTAGTACCCGACACAGATGGCCAAATACAATACATTATAATCAGTGACTCTTTGATGATTTATGGGTACGTGTACAGGTAGCACATGAATGACATAAGGCGTTCTGGTCCAAGACACCTGCCCTAACATCAACCCTCCATAAATTACATGTCATATAGATGCACTGTGGTCAGTTTGCGCCTTAGGGTCTCTAAATATGTCTACCACGTGTCATGAAATTTATATATGAAGCGATTTATGGACAAAAAGCAAGCAGGACAAGTCCTAATAGCATTGTAGGATTACATATTTAACTTGCCAAATGTAGTAAATAGGCATTTTTGTTCATAGCAGCTGGTGGTTTTGATTAATCCGGCGGTCTATGACTTCGTTTACTGACATCACTTAACGAGCTGTGATAGTATGCATCGTCTTGGACCCCATGTCACAGCAGCTAAGTGCCAAGTCAGCAGTCAACCAAGGTTGAAATCCAGTTAAGGTTAGACAGAGATTATGTCAACCGAGGTACAACAAGGCATGTATCGTTATATATGTTGAATATTCATAACAAAAGAGCGATTATTCTATTTGAAGCATCCGAATACGCCATAGGGAAATGGAAGAGCGATCAACATGTTTACAAGTATACAGACGTAATGGAAAAGCCAAATTCCCATGAGAGATAGAACATTTGTTTAAAGACAGGTGCTTCCTTATAGTACTATTTTCCAGAGTACACCATTTACTGAGGAAGTACACAGAGGTCAATCGGTCCATGATTGTAGCGGTTGGAGTGACAGGCTTTCCCATCCTCACATCCCCCCCCCCCCCCACCCCACAGCCCAACCCTGCGATGGAGCGGTGCACATAGTATGGTAGCCATTTTGAGGGTTGTATTGACAAGCCCACACGCTGAGAACACAGTCCATGTTGTTTTGCATGCGTTCAATAATCACTACCGTGTCAGCATCTCCTTCCCATACAAACTCGACCCTACCTCGTTTGTTGAATTATTCATGGATGTTTGATCTTTCGTCTTATGGTTTATGGTGTCGCATCTATAGACATGCCAAACAGGTGAACGCGAAAACGTCCTTTTCTATAAAGAAAATATAGCACACATCAACAGACTACGAAAGGAGCCCGGGGCCAAATGAAGGAGCCCCGAAAACAATGTTAGAAATAGCACTGCGCGCCTGACTGCTTCGACAAGTTCGCATTATAGTAACGCGAGCATGTGTGGCAATCTCAGCATGAGCAAACATGTTATCACACACTGCATCTCATTACTGATTAAACGCATTTTAAAGTTCTCATTGACTACTGACTGCATAAGCAGAGAAAAACTACATAGTGTTCTGGGCAGTACAGGCCGGGCAATTGGGGCGTCTGTGACTCTATATACAATTAATACGTGACGCATGAAGGATGTATTATAATACAAATATTAATGTGGGGGATGCGGCAGGGTAAAATTGTTTCAGCTGAGAAGGCAGTGAAGCGAATGCGTCGTGCAGCTAACCAACAGCCTCCGTGTGGTGTGGCTGGATGCTGTGTCACTTGACGATCGTAAGACCTTGTCTTGAAGAAGTTTCAACTTGGGACCCAAAACAAGCGCTGGAATCGCTTATCTGCACAGCGGTATGCTCCAGACACCAGGTGGGTGTCTTCTTCTCTCGCCGATTTAGTGATTAAGGACGCCTCTCATCGTGAAAACAACAAATCGGGGCGTTGCTCGGGGGTAATGACCTGAGTGCCTGTTGTCCGTTAGACCAAATCACTCTTAGTCCC
Source organism: Urechis unicinctus (assembly GCA_034190875.2). Classification (NCBI taxonomy): domain Eukaryota; kingdom Metazoa; phylum Annelida; class Polychaeta; order Xenopneusta; family Urechidae; genus Urechis; species Urechis unicinctus. The sequence continues at coordinate 50,962,034 of CM067357.1, forward strand.
GGGCAAGCAGACAACTGTTAGTATCGAACCCTGCAAAGTATTCAACATTGGTTTCGTTAGCGTTGCCAAGGCGACATTACTACAGCTAATCAGAACGAGTCTGGTGGGCCAATCAGAGGAAAGCTTTCTTACGCGCCAAGCTTTGTTTTCGAGATGACTTGCGAAATAGATCAATCGTAAGTTTTAAGCTTGGAAGCCCCATGAGCCCGGAGAGATTTTGATGAGTATTGGGCTCCCGGACTCCCTCTACTTCGTAGTCTGCTCAATAAGAAGCAACCATTCATTCAAGCATGGAACGCCATCAAGACAAGGCATGCTACAACAATTCCATTCATACGATCCACCACAAGTGAGCCCTGTCGGCACCATGGAGAAAGCTTTGTTACGTAGGCTAGGCAATCGGCCCATTATTTATGTGAATGACAGATATGATCCACAAACGATCCGTTCCTAAGCTGGGATGTCTGTGTTCTTTTAGAGATGAATTGAGAATAAATGTATGATATCGATTGGTATGCACTGACGTTGATATTTGGGATATGGTGCCGTATGTACTGGAGCACATCACTGTCTACCAATACGACGCATCATGGACGCCAAAAACACAACTAATCATGTTTATTACTTTGCATCACATGACATGACATGACATGACATGGTATTATAGGTCCGCAATCAAATACACAAACTATATCCAGCGCTGTCTTCTTCGGAACAGGTACATCAATAATCGGAGTCATTAAAAAGGGTACGACATTAAGGAGAGACAATAAGAGAACAATGCAGTGAGGAGATCACAAAGGGTGCCCAGGCAACCGGTGATCACATGTGACCCCATCGAAGCCCAGGCCAGCCGGTGGTCATATGTGCCCCAATCGAAGCCTAGGCCTGCCAGTCTTGTTTAGCTCTTCAATAACATCTCGCACGTAATAAGAGTCCATATCAGCTAACTGCGAAATGCCACGTAGCTGATGGTACCATTCTCTTGGAGCAGAGGAAATACTGCCTAAATGCGATGGGATCATTTTTGTCATTTGTCACTTATAAGCGTATAATGACGAATTTGGGATAAATGCAAGGATAGTCAGCAACAAAACTTAACTACTTTTCTCGGGGTACATTGCTGGGACTTTGCGTCTCCAGGTGCGAACGTTGCCCATGTTTACATCAAAACTGGTACTGCGCCCTTTGGGAAAGCGCGCGACCGGGAGGTCAAGCACAGGTCAGATTCATAGTGCTTCGTTGTCTAGGGCAGAGATTGATTGCGTGGGTACGAGCAGCATCCTCTGCTACGGCGAATGTGAAGGTTCCTGGTATCGGTGTATTGCTATATCGATGGCAGACACTCGTTATCCTGCGTAAAGCCACTATAATGTCGGGCTAGATCACTCGTCATCCTGCGTAAAGTCACTATTATGTCGGGCTAGATCACTCGTTATCCTGCGTAAAGCCACTATTATGTCGGGCTAGATCACTCGTCATCCTGCGTAAAGTCACTATTATGTCGGGCTAGATCATTCGTTATCCTGCGTAAAGCCACTATAATGTCGGGCTAGATCACTTCGTCCATTATTCACGTCTTTCCCCTTCCTTCTATCCAGCTTATTACAGCTTATGATCTTACCAAATGTTTTTCCCGTAAAAAGAATCGATTGATTTCAAAACTGCCGCCATCAATAAGGCCTTCAACAGCTTTCTGAGAAACACAGAATCATTTTCTTGACACCTTTCCAAAAACAAAGTACTATTGCTGCCTCGTTCGACCTTTTAGCTATAATAATCTCCACCAGAATATATTAAGATCTCTCCGTGACCTGAGGATAGAATGCCAACTGACATTTGTTTTGTGATGGCACTATAGCCAAGGCTACACAAAGAAGGGACTTGCTAAAGCTTGCAAAAAAAATTATAAACATCATCACTCATTCATGGGACAACGTTCGAGGGTACAAGCACTCGTCCATATGGCGTATTGTTTGGTTTGAACAAGCCTAGTAGGCTGCCCCCACTGACCGGATCATCAATGACGTCGAAATCGTGGAAGTCAAGTGACCCTACGCCTCTCGAAAATAGTTGACCAGCCCCCACACGGTACCTTACTTTACACTCTCCTTTGAGAGCCCGGCGTTACGTCCGCCACCTACCTCCTGCCTCCACTTAGACTCTGCCACATCGCGATGGGACAGTTTTCGCCCCAAGATATTAATACGCCTTTTGCCGAAGAATTTATTTTGATTGTGACATGTAATTAGCATGTGAGATTTTACCCCAATTTATGCACTTATAACAATATCCCAGTCCCAAATGGCTACTGCTCAACCAATATATTCTTGGGATTATTTTGCGTAAACGTCAGTGACACCACTCGGGTTAGGGCTTCGTTTAAACTGTTCGAAACAAAGCCTTCGATGTCTTCGCCGATTTACCGATTTTGTATGGAAAGAGAATTAAAGATTTATTGTGACCCAGACATATAAATGACGGTTTCTTAGTCGCATATTCCACATATCAACGTATATAGTGGGCTCGGGACAGTTACATACACAGAATCAGTCAGCTCAGCTGCCAAAACTTTATATCGAAACCGAAACTGCCCGCATCACAAAACGCGTGAACCGGGCTCGGCGCCCCCACGCCAATATAGAGTGCGGCAGAGGTGTATAGGAACGACCAGCCTCGTTATGGAGAATGCTTACTTCATACTGGAATGAAGTAACCTCCGACTGAGAGATGAGCATAGTTACTGTTAACGGATTCAGGTACAGCCTCTGCGTTCCCTGAGAGAAATGTGCTGCCTTGTATGTACAACTTCAAAAACATTGCAGTTGTACCAGACAGAAGAAGCAAGGCCGCGGGACAATACAGAAGTTCATTTTGCATGTCACACACGCATTCAAAATTGAAGATGACCTCCTCATTTATCATATAGGAGTTACGCCCGTATAAAATTCGTTCTATTTTTCTACCACGCCTACGCTATTCAGTTATTGCGAAAACATGTAAACATGAGGTTCCAAGGCCGAGTCAGGGGCGTAGCCAGCGATACGCACTTACGCACGTGCGTAACATCAATTTGAAAAGTGAAAAAATAAATATGGCCAAATATGGCATCGAACTCAAAAGCTAAGGGGGTTTAGACTTTACGGTCTGGAACTGTAGATGTCTGTGTGTAACATTCCTTCAAGCCTGGCTATGCCCCAATTGGGCTTCGCGGAACCATGCTACGTCGGGTCGATGTACCCAATTGCTGGACGACCTAGAGGCAAAACGTTGTGATGAGGAGCACGCACGAACTCTGGTGGAGTGACTCCATGCTCCGTCGGACAGAGACAGGAGTGAGCCATCTCAGCGTCACTATGAACGCTATGATGTAGTTTCATTATCTTGACGACGTCAGGGACTCATAATGACATCAATACTGCTATTGAAATAGGAATTAAACATGAATATGTCGTCCTTGTTAATCTATCATCCCGCTCGATCACTGACACGATTTATAATATCCGGGCTAAATATGAGATCATTAAATATTCATAAGGAAACGTTATTGTTCAATGTTTCACCATCCTGTGCGCCCGCAACACATGTCATCATGTATGCATAACATGCGTTTCCCTTGTTATGGGACTTATTGTTAACTATACAGTTATGTTAGTGTTCTGAAAATATTCCTGCATTAAGGTGCCTCTGTTCGTCTCTGGTTGAACGTCTAGTATAATGTTTATGATTCCAGCGCAGTAAATGATTCCATAACCTTACCTTGAAATAGAAATACTTGCGACTAAATTTCCAGCAACAAAGAGTGAATGCGGGTGTTTCGGGTGGGGTACCTTTATCTTTTTTATCTCAAGCACTAACTCGTAGGCAGTAAGATTTTCTATTGCTGACTGTCGTTGGATCTCAGTCTTCGACTTTTACTATTGGCGCCTCCTTTTTCTCTACAGCCAATTGATCCTACCTGTGGTGACCCCTGTTGTGACCAGATGAACACATGAAGAACGGCCGTAACCTTCAGAAGTTCGAACAATTGCCGTTTGCCCGACAAACTATGTGTCCATTACAAATTAAATGAAAGTCACCTCTCCCACGAAAGCCAATAAAAGTGTGACGTTGTTTCACCTTGATCTTGAAATGTACTTTAATGTCACCCATAGTTAAGCAAGTTTATGAGCATCGTATCAGATGCTATAGAAAAAAGAGTAAGCGCAAGCTGGTACAATGGGCTCATTCAGCTGGCCACGCGAATCACCAGTCACCTGGTCATGAAATCCATTGCCTTTATCGAGTTATGGAAAGAGCTATAGGTTTTGGAAATGTGTGACGCAAGTAAAACGCGCACATGCGCGTCAATCTCTGATCTGTCTATGGACAAAGCTTTCTGCACAATTTTACATATAATTCCTGTCGCCGTAAATGAAGCCGTAAATGAAGACTGAATTAAATGTTAGAATTACCACAACTTGCCATACTTAGCCTAGCCCTACAAGACGTCTGAGTAGACGTCTTATTTTCTCTTGTTATTTATAGTTCGATCAATTTGGGAAGCGGTAAAAAGTCCGAAACACAACAACATGTTTGTTTTCAAGTTCAAGACCACGCGCATCGCGCATGCTCAGAATGACGTGCCCATCGACGACTAATGCTAAGGCAATGCGGATGAGGCGGCGGGATATCGCGGGAAATCACGCGACCCAATATTTTCCAAAATGGCGGTCATCGTATCGCGATTTTTCAGGAATGATATATCGATGGCATTTCTTGAAGAATAGCGTCGAGTGGGGAAAAGTTTTTTGGTGCGTTAGGACTTTTTGTTGTACATGCTCTTGATATATGTTATTTTCTAGATGCATTATGCAGCACTTTAATTCTAACGCGTTTTCTAGGACGCGCGGCAAATGTTGAAGCAGAACGGTATATATTCATATTACCGTTCGACCGGAACTATACTTAGCCCCAATCGCCGAGCCGTCCTTGTATAAATAGCGGACTTTGACATGGCATAACTGACCGGTGAACACCGCAATACAAATTAGTAATTTCACCAACGTTTGGCGCGTTTGCAGTCAGAACTAACGACATATATATACTAGTGATTTGCAATTAGTTTGTGCGCTGTAATGAAGTTTTTACCCAAATTTGATGAATCCGAAGCCAAACTGGGATCGAGAAACGAGCGCCTGTGAACGCAACTGACCCCATCCACCGACGCGCAGCAAGAAAACAGCCGCCAGACGTCTGCTACTCGCAACGCCCACTTCCGTATGAATTTTTATTTTGCCGAAGTCCATTTCGTTTTGGGTAAAACCTGCTTCTTTTTGCCGAGCTATTTATAGCCTCAAATTCAAAATTGGAGATCACATCCTCATTTATCAAATATGAGCTATGCCCCTAGAAAATTCGTTCTTTTTCTATCGCGCTTACACCCCGCTCTTTCGAAAACATGTAAATATCACGTGTCCAGGAGTCTTTAACTGTTTAACCCCATTTGGGAATGCGTTGCGATAAGGAGTACGCGCGCACTCTGATGGCGTAGTTCCACGCTACGTCGGACAGAGACGCGAGTGTTTCATTACCTTGACGAGGTCAAGGTCTCACAATGACATCAATGCTGCTATTGGATAAGAAGTTAACATGAATATGTCGTCTGTGTTTAACAATATCCGGGTAAAATACGAGATCATTAAATATTCATAAGGAAACATTATCCTTCAATGTTTCACCATCCTGTGTGCCCACAACGCATATTATTAATATGTAGGCATTACACTCGTTTCCCTTGTTATGGGACTAATTGTTAACTATACAGTTATGTGAGTGTTATGAAAATATTACTCAATTGACCTGTCTCTGTTCAGGTGATGACTCGAACGCCAGAGGGCGCCACTAGCTATGAACGATATTATGCAGTTTCTTCACGGTCAGGCACTCACAAAGACGTCAAACTAGCGATGATACATTTGGCGAGCAAGTATATGTTCTTGCTTGGGCAACAAAATGTCAGTCAAGAAAATGTGACGTAGGTGTTTACTCTATGATTTAGCATGAAATGTTTTATCGCGATGGTGAGTGTGGTTGAAAGACTTGAAAGTGCCGCTTGAAGGGCCACCATACTGGTTCTTATCGCATGGCACCCTACTCCCAGCCAATCAGAGCTCGAGAAAAAGCTCGGTCTTTTCCCATATCGCCTCAAACGCACAGTTTGCCGTGCGATAACTGCAACCGTGTCGATATATCACTAAGAAACAACTTCATCTGAGATGGTCCCTCACAGAGCACCGCTGCTCTAACATGGCAACACTACGGAGGTTGATAATATCACGCACACCTCGCAAGTCTTATAACGAAGGTTTTCTCAAGAGTCATTTGCTTGCCAGTCGCTAATCTGGTTGCGTATCGCTCATCGGGAAGTCACGATATTATCCCATCTCCCTAGAATCATGCTGAGGCGCGAAATTCTAACACCTGCCGAGCCGTGTCTGCTACGCTTCAGTGTTGCTAGCATCAAACAACGACGAAGTCGGCGGAGCGTTGGGAAGGTTCTGCAAGTCTCAAAAAACAAACTATCCAAGCATATTCTAATCAAATAATCAAACAAGTATAGAAACAAAAGTATTTATCTAATCATCAATGAAACACAGGCAGCTGAGGCCGAACGGGGGATTAAGGGACTACCTCTCATATTTACAGGTCCCAGGCAGATACCTTACATAACATAGGTTCACGCTAATTATCATTATTAGGAGACAGCGTCGTGCTTGTTTATCGCGTGTAGGTGCCGCCGCGATAAGTATGTTATCGCATGGTCACGCGGATGATATGGGGACACTCGGACGGGACACTCGGACGGGACACTCGGACGCTCCGCGTTTACCCACGTGACCATGCGATAACCAACACATACTGGATACCAGCACTGTCATAACAACACTCGCAACCAACCCCACACCTGAGATTGCGTGGGTGGGGTTAGGGGGTGGGAGTGGTATCTAGTAGAGAAAGTACGGATATCTTCACCTGGGAGTTGCAAACATGAGAGATAAGCAGCGGTCTTGAGGTTTTACAAAAGAAACAACCCAATACATAATAACTTAAACAAATAATGGTGACTGCTGGGAGCGTCTTATATGTGTATAAGCTGTTAGTACTATATGCATGTAATATACACTGCCACAAGTTCAACTTATATCACCGTCCTGGCATTATTCCCGAGCCATTCTGCCTACACGGACCTTGTCAGTCTAGGCGCCATGGTGGCGACTACCATCACAAACGGAATTTGGGCATGACCCCTTCAGCCAGCAGTACTTATTGCTCTATAGGATTTTTGTGAACTTATCTATTTTGAGACGATGCTGATGGACCGTCTCAAAACTGGATTTCGATGCCTATGGCTCTCATCCCTTGGAGCAGGCCATAAACCAGGCCAGCCAGGTTAGGGGGTTGGGGTGTGGGAGGGTGGGGGGAAAGGGTGATGGGGTGTCTGCAATGAGACGACGACTTCCAGCTTCTCACACTTGCCTAAGCATTACTTCACCATTCATGTCACCTAACCAGACCGCAGTGCTGGTCCATACAGGTGAGTTTAACAGCTTATTTGACTTGGCATTACTTTCGTAGGCGGAGGTATTGTAACGGTCGAATGGGAAGTGGTGGTGTAGTGTGGACTGGTGGTCTTCTCTTCACTTCTCTTGAATGGCTATCAAACGTATGTATGTGTCACTACGTTCGTACGCTGCGGGGGCGTTTGCAATAAATGCGTTGGACTCCATTATCTGGCACTAACCGGGGCCCCGGTACTAGCGCGCCCACCTGAAGGCCTGTTACGGGGTGTTTGTGTTCCCAAGCCACCTTGTAAGGTTAGTAAATAAATCCTAACCATATTCAACATGACAAGGAGGCTTCATCCCATAATTGTCATGGAAACGACGTGACCATTGTTTATTGTATGCAAATTGTATAACAATACTGATTGTGTTTATTGACTTCAGCATACATATATGAATTAATGTTAATAAAGGTTACATAAGCAACCTTACTCGGTACAGAATATATAATACATGTCAATACCACCCAAAACAACCGGAACACAAGAAATAATTGGTGCATATTGACATCCGGTATATGAAGCAACATTCCACAAAAAGCTCCATTATAAAATACTTATCCAGGTGTGAATAAAATTTCTGAAGTGTTATGACTGGGACTCGGTGCATTAAACGAGCGAACCACTAAACAAGGATGTCTGCTTTGAATTTCGAAGGCGTCATTCGGAAATGCGGAAGATTTATGACTTCGACACGAGGGATTTGCATGACGCTTTTTACTGCTGGCTACCTCGGCCATATGAGACGTGGCGCCTTGTTAAGTATGGCGGTCGTTCTTATGTTCATTCAGTGATAAAATCGTCGGATGTGACGTCTACCAGTACCATCCGTCGTCACCGCTAAATAGCACACTATCTGTTTGAAGGTCAAAGTCACGGCCCAAGTGGGGTGAGTTTGCGATAATGATTACTCGCTGAAGTGCGGCGTTAAAAGCATTTTGTTTGCAAGGCTATCCAACGTAAACGGCGAGTTGTTGTTAAGACAACTTCTGTCAGAACCCCCACTGAGTTGTTACAAGCCGAGTACACAGCGTATATATATATATATATATATATATATATAGATAGATATAGATAGAGAGATAGATATAGATATAGAGAGATAGAGATAGAGATATATATATATAGAGAGAGATATATATAGATATAGGAGATATAGAGAGAGATATATATATATATATATATATATTATATATAGATATATATATATATAATATATATATATATATATATATATATATATATATAGATAGAGCATATATATAGATATATATATATATATATCTATATCTCTATATATATATATCTCTCTATCTATATCTCTATATCTCTCTATCTCTCTCTCTATCTATCTCTCTCTCTCTCTCTCTCTCTCTCTCTCTCTCTCTCTCTATCTCTCTCTCTCTCTCTCTCTCCTATCTCTATCTCTCTATATCTATCTATATCTATCCTGTCGCATTGGGCGATTCGTATCATTGTATCCATTTCGCATCACCCTAACTCGTTTCATTGTAATCTAACAATGGACCGCGGAATATAGTGCCACAATGCTTTTATTCAGTTTCCCAGAAATAGCTCACCTCTGTATACAATAAACTTCACAATATCCCCACAGTACTTGGGGCACTGCCTGTCCGTCTCTGTGTTATGCTCGACTGATCAGGAGAGTTTTGACAGACGTGATAAATCTCAGGTGTGGCAAGTTTATTAGGCAGCCATGGGCCAGGAGTGAATCACCCGAACACGCACCTCCAGGCGAAACTGGCGCGCACATTCCTCTCTAGTTCACGTACACACACACGCACGCATAACTTGTATGACAGGGTAAAAACAATAACAAGTAACAAGAGTCTATATTGAAGCAGCGCAGGTGAGGAGACGGGACCCTATTCTAATCAGAGGCTTGTACCTGTCCCCGCACCTCTCGCATTGTCCACAAACAGCTATCCTCTCTGCCCCAAAAATAGATAGCACTCACCCCACCCCAATAGTTGTCAAAACAACGACTTCCTTGGAACAATGGCTGCAGAAAGGAAGGGGAAATCCCATCCTGACGATGCAGGCTGCACGTCGCCTTTTCTTAGGAATATTTAACAAGCGGGCGTCTCTGTTGAACTAATGCAGGAAAGCAAGAACGTCGATACGGCCACAACGGAATTAGAGATCGTTCCGTGGAGGCCAACTTTCAAGAAGAAGGATGTTTGATGCATTCCGACATAAAGGAGGGAATACCTATTATGGCCCCAGACGGACAGCGGCTACTTATGACGTCACGTTGTGTATTGTGACGTACTGTGTTGTTGTCATGGCGATTCTCGTCTTGATGGTGGTGTTGGGGAGTCGGGGAAAAGAGGTAAGTGTTTACCTGATTTATAATTGCCGTGCGGTGGTGTTTGATATGAGTGTGTAAGGTGATGTCAAAAGTCGGGTTGTCATGTCTCACACGTGGTTGTCGCGTTACGTAGGTGGTTGTGATGTCTCACATGTGGTTTTTGCGTTACGTAGGTGGTTGTGATGTAACACAAGTGGTTGTTGCGTTACGTAGGTGGTTGTGATGTCTCACATGTGGTTGTCGCGTTACGTAGGTGGTTGTGATGTCACACAAGTGGTTGTCGCGTTACGTAGGTGATTTGGGTGTCACTCTTGTGGTTTCTTTCTCCACTAGTGGTTGTGATGTAATTGACGTATTAGTTTTGTCACGTGGTTGTGATGTTACATTCGTGGTTGTGATGTCACACGTGTGATTGTGATGTCAAAAGGGTGGTTGTTTTACGGCACGAGTGACTCTACATGATATCATCACGGTTGGAATACATTTGGCTTGTCGTTTCTTCTGCAATCTTGCTTGTCTACCAATCAATGTGGCTGTCACAACTGAGAACTAAACTGATTCTCAATTGGTTGCTTTATTTGCCCACAGAAATTGACAACCCTTGTCAGACTCGTTTTCAACTTACAACCGGGAGCTGTTATTCTCGGTGGGTAGACAAAGTGTTAGATAGTTTAACATATGACGGTGTTAATGTCCATTATTTATGTTAAGATAATGATAATGATGGTGATGATGATGATGAACGCAACTGTGGTAATGATGAGGTTTGATTTAAGCCTCACCATTACCACAGTGAGTTGCAATCGTCTTCATCAACATCTAAACCGTAGTTTTAAACTTTAAAACTATAATTTAGATGTTGATGAAGACAATTGCAGAAGCAATGATGATGATGATGATGACGACGAGTAAGATGAGGATGAGTATGATATCAGTGTGTCTAGTCAGCCAGTCGTGGCAAGCCGGACAGGTGCCCATACTTACCGAGGAGTACACTGCCCTCCGCGAATCCTCCTTACTTGGTCAGATAGGACTACGCATTGGCCTCTATAGCGCCAACATCACGCTAGCAGGTACGAGATCAATCACATCACCTGTAGAGTTCCTCAGTTCACTGAGCAGAACTTCATGCGTCCAGTCAGTCTTCTGCAGTGAGGTCAGCTGATTGTATATTATGTACGGTAATGGGACATTTCTCTGGAAATAACACCGGTTCTATGGTATCCTCTAGGGTCATTTCATATGTCAATATTCTGCGTTCGCAAGACGACAACTATAGCTTGAGGCTGACTATATCGCACAGTATGCCCGTGTCGCAGCCTTGATAGTTAACCTTACTGTTGTCAACAATCGGTAGATGGAGCGATCAAGATTTAAATGTAGTTTGACCTCGTATGTTTTCAGGCAATGTTAATTTCAGCGGGAGTCACGGTCACGTGTATTACAACGAGCGTTTCTCCTTCAGAAAAGGTGAGTGTGTTCTTCTATCTCTCATACAATAGACCTAGTCTTCTTTTCGTCATCCTCTATGGCATTTACTCTACGACCTTGACGTTAATCTATTTTAACCCCAAACCATCAAGTGATACGTGCGATTTGGTGGCTGTCTGTGCAGTGCGGGATATACGCGAGCAGTATGTAAGGGCGTTAAGCGTGGGTTTACCTGAACCCATCATCTATGTACTGGAGTACCTGGAGGTGGATGCTGGTGGTCTACGCTGGCATCGAGTCATCAGAGAAGCTGGCCACTTCGTATTCATCATGCTCGGGTAAACACTCACTACAAGCGGGGTTTTATGTGAGGTATGGGTGCTACATGATGGAAATATTTTATTCGGTTCGTTTTAACGCTGTCGCCATGGTTACAAATTTCAAAAACCTATATGCGCTGGAAATTTTAAACGAAATATCGGCGCTAAGATTCATTTTTCAAATATAACGTATTCTTTATGATGGCTCGATTCGCATATTCGTATTGTTACAGATTTGCATTGTCTTTATGGGTGATGGCCAACCTTCTTCTCGCATTTATAGTTGTCCGCGGTGCTTTGTTCGTCGCATCCACAGGCGCTCTCATGGTTGGCGCGTGCGCATTGTACCACGGGTTGCATCCAGGGCGAGGATTGGTTGTCCCGTTTGAACATCACCGACTTGACTTACATTACGGCTGGAGTTTCTGGTTGTGCCTTGCATGCGGTTAGTTCAAACACTCTTGTATTGTCTAGCAGGTTGACGTTATTAACAAAAATATCGTTCCTCATGATAAGATGCCAAGAAAAACATGAATATATCTATTGTTGCCAGGTTATTACCTAATATACTTTCATATTCGATCATAACATGTGATAATTTAATGTCTTACTTCAGTTTATTTTACTCCGTAAAACATCGTCGTTTTTTTCTATTATCGCCCCGGTACATTCGTCCTGTTGATAGGGATATGGACTCTACTGTGGGGGTCAGCCATTCTTCTTGGCCACGCCTTCCATCCAGTGACGTCATCAAGGGTGTTCTTATTAGACGCATCCCATATGGACACGCCCACTTCCGTGTCCGATCCGCAATGGCAAGGACCTCTGCTAATAAACACGGTGTGTATTGACTAAATACACATAAAGCAATCATAACTGACTAATTTCTATTGAACGAGTCCACAATATTCACCATGTAAACGACCAATCCGTTAATAGAAATACTTAATGTGTATCCCTGTTGTACACGACTATTGCCGTCGCTTTCTGTCGCAGCCAATGCACGCTCGTAAAGTGCGATGTCAGCAACGTAAGAAGATGACCCGGATGTATAGAACTCACGTGCTTGAAGATTATGACATCACCAAGATGGCCACCATGACTACAATGAATAGTGACGTCACGGGTTGTGCTCGTGGCGTCGTTGATGACGTAGGAGAGGCCATGACATCATCAACGTGTCCCAAATGCATTATGACATCTTCCCCGGCATCATCAGTTTGTTCCCAAGAATTTTCTTTGCCAACAGAGGGTTGCCGGTTAGACGTCGATGGCACGGGGTCATCCGGAAATAGCATGACGCCATCACCGAAAGAGATGGAAACAGCCCTTTGTGATAAGGGCACCACCACTGATTTAGCATCTCGTTCAGGTATTTTACCGAGGAGCAGAACTCTAATTAACCTGCAGGATGGCGCGATCCTGTATGAGGACAATATATGCTGACGACTGCGGTAAATGAAATGGAAAAATGCTCTTTGATATTGATATGTTGAATTATTTAAGTACGAGTCAATGTTTTCAAACATGCGGCATGATGTTGACCTTATGGACAACGGTGGTGCAGCGAATTACATCCATATCATCAGATGTTGCAATAAGTCGGCGAAATTACACGATATATATGTTGCCATACATATGCACCTCTGAAGGGAAACTTCTCGATGCATCATGTGGTACTTATATGAGTATATATAAAGGCAACATGGTGCTTTTTTTTTTGCGGTATAAAACATGTCTGGGCATGTAGATGTCAGCATACAATAGCTTGGCTGGCTACTGCATTCCACAGTAAGCTACAACCCTGTACGAATGACAACAAATAGCCTTAAGCCTCTTGACATGGAGCTTGTGCCTTATTACCATTTCTTTCTGACAGGCCAGGCTAAACTGGTGCATTCCCTCGTTGCATAGACAAACTAAATACATAAATCTTATATAAACACAATTTACGTTTCTCTGTTCAACCCATGCATATGTATGATTTTCTTTTTGATTCATAGTTTTGTGGTGCGAATTATAGCTGCCTGAAGTAGTTTTGATCGAACGGCACTAACGCTATTAATTTGGGTAAACTGCTTATTTGGCTTATAGCGGCGTTAAGCTGACAAATCCTTTATACGGAGCTGTTCGTTATGTGGAGGCGTCCTTTATATCGAGATGTCCATTGCGTAGGGATGTCCGTTTGATTCCGGCTACATCGGTAAGCCACCGTAGTTTCCAGAGGCACGTTTAACACATTCAGGTGATTTCCCAGTGATGGCGAATAGTTAACTCCAGGCCTGTGATATTTAAATTAGCCAGGATTATTTTTCGAAGGACTTATGGAAGCTGAGTAATTGACAACTTACATAGATATTTGGTGCAAGTTAATATATATATATATATATATATATATATATATATATATATATATATATATATATATATATATATATATATATATATATATATATATATATATATATATATATATATATATATAGATACATAAAGATATATATTATACATATATTCATACATATATTTATCTATATATGTGTGTGTAAACATTTATATGTTCATTTTTATATTTATCTACATATATGTATGTATCGATATATATGTATATATATGTGTTTATATATATATATGCATATATATATGTATATATAAATCGTGTGTGTATATAATATTCTTGAAGGGATTCATACCTGCCGATGAATTCTGCTGCATGTTTGTAGACGTTATGATGTTGTCTGTCATAACGTGTATATTTATACCTTTGTCTAGTGTTGAGAGGGATTTTGTGTAATTGCTATGATCTCGCCGTGTCCCTGGTTTATCAACGACATCAGAAATAAATCTGGCTCCTTATCCTGCGAGCCGATGGTTTTATCAAGCTAATGTGAACATTGCAGCTTATCAGCTGTACTATTCTTCATGCATTTTGTTTTATAGGAATGGTATGGCGAATGTGCAATAAAGCTTAATCCCTGTTGCGCGAAGGACTGTGTGTGAATTACGACGATATAACCAGATAACAAGTAGAATTGAAGAATCGTGTTTTAATGTCGTTTAGCATACATTCTGAATGCCATCATAACGGAATCTATTACCTCCATTTTACACTGACTTATCATCGAGACAAGCTGATAATAGCGATAATACATATCCTTTAACGTATAGTAATTCACGGTTATCCCTGTTGGTGACAAAGGACACTTAGGACGGTAAGCAAGCCGACATTAGTTAATCATTAGGACCATTCTAGTTTTCTCACTACCATGCGTAATTATTCAACTGTTTACACTTCTACGATTGGAGTCTCCAAGACACATCAGTCATTTATTACGTCTCTTCTCTCAGCGGTAGCAGTACCTGGCGAGGTCCTCGTACGAGCAGCCTTGCGACCCGCAGCAGCGCCGGAGGAGCTCTCGCCCGGGAACTTCCCTGTCCCTCTTCCCTCGTCCGGGCTTCACGCTCGACTCCGCGGCGACTGCATCACCAATCGTACCATAGTTTGCGCCAGCTGACAGTTGCGAGCTTGTCCAACGGTTGGTGGAGGCTTTCAAAACAAAATGAGATTTAGTTTCTAAATTCTTTAAATTCGGTTTGATGAGCGATGATGAAAGTAATTGTAAATGACAGGGGATATCGCAGGCAGCCTCGATCTATTGGTGTAGGCAAACATGTAAAGGATGTGTGTCTTGTGCATGAATAATCAAGGATTAAACAATGACATCACATGGGAGAGAGAAATAGAGGAAAGGGAGTGTGTGTGAAGAGAGAGAAAGAGGGAAACGGAAAGAAAAGAGAGAGTGAGAGGCAGAGAGAGTGGGAGAGAGTGAGAGAGAGAGAAGGAGAGTGAGAGTGAGGGAGAGTGTGAGAAAGAGTGAGTGAGAGAGAATGTGTGCGAGAGAGGGAGGGAGAGAGAAAGAGAGGGAGTGAGAGAGTTTGTTTAAGGGAGAGAGGGAGAGAGAGTTAAGAGAGCGAGAGGGAGAAAGGGAGAGAGAGTGAAAGAGACGGAGGGAGAGTGTGTGAGAGATAGAGGGAGAGGGAGGAGAGAGAGAGAGAGAGAGAGAGAGAGAGAGAGAGAGAGAGAGAGAGAGAGAGAGACTGTATATATGCAATTCATGCACAACCCACACATACTGAGGTAATAGGGGGCCCGATCATGTGAGAGCGGTACGTCATTTCCGGCACGCATCTTACGGTGGTTTGCGCATGCGATCTGGATGGCGTTGTAGAGGTGGCGGGGAAGGCAGATCTTTTGCCGTCCATGACCTGGTGAGATGGATGGACGAACATGGAGGAGCCAAAGTAGCACAAGACAACATAGAGTCCGCAACATGGCGCTGTACACAAACAACTCACTCTTATTATCAATGTATCCCCTAGGTGACTGTACGGATAGACAGAATCTCCAGAAATCCCGCCACAGTTGATTGAGCGATAATAGGTCTACCTGCAGGAAAGTAACATATGATCACGAGGCTCTCATCACAGTTCGCAACCACAGTCTGCCAAGGCTCGCACTTCTACGCAAACTAGGCAATACGTAATACATAAACTGTATTGTTATACTTATGCAGATATTGTAGTTCATTGTTTGTAGCAATTGGCAGGGCACCTATCGACTTAAATGATATGGTATCATCTGAACGGTTTGATTTAACAGCCGGTTGACAGTCGCAATGTCAAGACACGATGATGCAAATCTTCATACTAGCTCGTTATGTTATACAGTCACATCATAACGCTCAGATACGCATAGATATCACTAAATTCGACCATACTGTTTTTTTGGCCGAGCCATTCTTCGCCATGAGGTCTTAGCCTTAGGTGGCCATCTTTGTTAATCATTAACAAATCTCATTTAGCATAGTTTTTGAAAATAGGAATGAACTGGGTGCATCAAAGACTGATCAAGCCGACCACATTCGGTGAATTACTCGTTATCCCGAAGCTTAAATTGTTTTGGTTTCGCGTTAGTCTATAATACTCTATATTGACACCCCCACCCCACCCACCCCAAACCCCCACGCACTGGTTGCTCGAATAGCATCACGTGTTATCAACGGATGAACCACAGTAGAGATAGTTTTGTAACCTTACCAGGAAATATCAGTTATTGTGATGTTCCAGAAACTTCTCGAATTCTGTCCTCAACTTGCAAGAATAAGTGATATTTTTATTGCAACGTCAAAGTTTAGCATAACACTGCAGTAGAGATAACTTAATTGTGACGTAGTCATTCTCGGGAATATGTCATGTTTCCATGGAGATAACAATGAGCAAGACTGACGAAGCATGTGACGCATGCGGAAGGACACACTATCACGGTATGTGCCGGGATATTCGATCATAACGTGTTAATATCTTCATAACGTCGACGATGAGTAATGCCCAGCGACATTCGCTGTGACTATCGCAAAAATGAACATAATAACATGCTGATCCCAAATAGCAATTTTGACTCGACTTTTAAATCGTCATACATTACTTCGTACAGTTGCTACCTGTACAATGAACAGAGACCGGGCCACGGATAGTGATCGGGACCATTTCGCCCTCACGTGACCTTGCTAGCAGCCTGTCACTACACCCCACCCCACCACCATCTAACCCCCTCAGGGAGAACCTTAGGTCTCTGTTGATAAACCTCATAAATCAAGCACCGGGATACCTGGTAGCTCATAAGATAGATATTTTATGCGCTCGGTAGGTGAAGGGGAAGGGTCAAGGTCGTTTAGAATCGGCTGTTGAATTGGAAAGAGGATGCTGAAGCAGTGATCAATGATCGTCGGGTCAGGTGGCTATATCCAGAGATCATAACACTAAATTCCTGAGATATAACCAAGCTGAGATGTAAGCACTTCAAGGTGAACAAGTTCAATGCTATCATCGGGTGAGAATCGTGTTATCCCTAGGCTACACAGGCAGGTATCATAGCGCCCTCATGTCGAGAGCATTCGTGGGGCCGGGGTCACGATAAGGTCGATCATGGCAAGATAGGACTTGGGTCGTACCGTGTTTGATCTCTGCATATCAGATCGTCTCATAGGAGAATAGCGTTTATAAATCAGTAACTGATTGCCATTTTGAAACTAAACCACACAGACGATGTGCACAATCACCTGTCTTGCGCTTGTTCATATCATCGGTAACAGGATATGCAAATGACAAATCATAACGTTAGCTGCGAGCTGTCTGTTGTTTTGTAACACAAGAGGCTGTTTTTCCTTGTTGCGTTGCCCCAATCGTTATGACCGCAGGTTTACGAAATTTGATAGCGTTATGTGAAGAACAGAGGAGATATAGACGCAGCAATGTGAGCAATGCACGAACCCAGACTGGTTTGACACGGGCTGGGGGAGCATACAGTGAGCATCAAAGGCAAGAAATATACCTGCTCATTTAGTTCGTGTCTAGTTTAGCAGTAGTGTATGTCTGAGTCCCAGCTGCCCCCGTCTCGTCTTATTCAGTTACTCAATGTTGAGACAGTTTGTCAATAGTTTTCCCTTTATTTGGGGATACCACTGTACGGCACGGATATCTCAGATGCTGCTTCTGACATTGACAGATGGTGTGTGTTTATTCAAATCCTCAATGCATTTTTACATATGTAAATATGGACCACAACTCTATTCCTGTTGTACTTGATCGTCGAGAGTTTTTTGTTGTTGAGTCATTACATCCATCATGAAACGACAGGGCAACCCGGCCAGCTTATAGCGCTGATTAGTCAAAAGCCACTGGGAGCGAGCAGCTCTCACACGGCCAGCGGCTCGGCCTGTCAAACGGCCTACGGGGATTGGAAAATTGTCTGTACAGAACACAATGCTGGTGGTGTACACAGGCAAACAGCAAGCCACGGTAGGCGTGCCTCTCCGAAAGCTAGCGGGCGTCACACTCTCACGTCAACAGTTGATTAGTCGAACGGATGCTGGCTTTGACGATAAATATTACTTAATTGAAATTCTCTATAGGTGCGACAAACGGAAGTAAGCAGTCCCCTGCTTTCTTGGAGTTACTAAGCGTGAGGACAATAAGCGAGGTCTTTTCGGACCAGATAAAGTAACGCGCTAACGCACGTCAGAATAGCACGTGGCCTTTGGAAGTCGTTGAGTAGGAATTCTTGCAGCGATCTTTGTTCTCGCTTTACGTCTTGACAGTGGCTTTAGAGATGGTTCGGCAGCCGTAAGTGCCACATTGTTGCTTAAGTGTGTTGTCAGATAAGTGAATTGGCACCGCTTACGATCTTACAACGCCCTGAAGTCGCAACAGAAGCTACACCCACCGTGTGTCAGAGTGGTTAATTGAAAGCGATACTGACCGATTATCATGCTTACCATACCGCAGTTGATGGTGTGCGCAGTTGGAATATTGGCGGGAATTTTAACGCTGATTAAAGCAGACGATGAAGTTGAGGCGCGAAGATTGTTGGAGATTCATGACAGAATAATTGAACGAGTGCGGTATGATTATTACTTAGCATTATGGGATTACCAGACGAACATAACTCAACACAACAAAAATATAGCGGTAAGCTGGATTCGTTTATTTTGTTTTGCAACACTGTCGAGTTTATGTTCATGCTCGACGATTACAACTTCGTAATTGTTTTGAACAAGAATCAGTCTTATTCATTGCAGATGAGGTTTCTAAGTAGAGGTTGCAATATGTTATCTGAACAGCAGCAGGGTTCATAAATAACCGTTATGTAATATTGCAACGTTTGACTATTCCTTTGTACTTTAGCACTTGCCTTTGGGCTTATATTGTATCATGAAAAATAATTCATCCTTCGACCCGCTTACTCACGAACGTTGACACTTAATTTTCTACTAAAATTGTTCTGTATGTGCCCAAGTCATACACTTGTACCTAAAAGCGACATCCATGTGTGTTCGGTGTAAAACACACAGATAAAAAGACTACTTAACGAGGATTCAAGTTACATACTTTTCTAGCATTCTGCACGATGATAAAATGTCATTTATATGCAAATTATCATCAAGTATCGACCAAGACGTGTTATCTACTTTTGGTTGTGTTAGGCCCGTAAGCGTACCAGAGTAGGCGCTGCTTTAAGTCAAGCCGCCAACGACCTCTCCCAGTTCATGTCGTTAACATATGAGGACGAGTTTCTGGGTCGTGCCGTGAGAATCCTCGTCGGTCAGGGAGGTGGTCCTCCCTCAAGTTCCTCAGATCAAGCGGACACAGAACGCGGCAGGGTGAGTGAGTTCCATATACTGAAGTCTGTCGGTATGCTTGTTTGTCCATTTGTCCGTTTATCTATTTATTTAGAATATTACTCGAAATATCTTTGTTAATATACGTTCATCAATCGATTTTGATGAGACTTCAGTGGATGATTCGCCACATTGCAAGAAATTATAGAATGACTTGTGGCGAATATTCGTCTATTCACATGGATCCAGGATAATCCGCAAGGAATCGTGAGCAGATTAATAGATTGCACTGATTCTCCGAAAGCACATCCTGATTGTGGATCATTCTGAACGTTACTTTCCTGTTGGTTGATCGGGAAAGCCTCCAGTGCATATGATCTGCATTCTTGCCATTGCTTCCCTGACTAGGATTGTGACATGTGACTACCATTCACATGTCGCCTCTCTGTTAGCGCTGCTAATGAGTATAGACAACGCGCCGGTCGGTGTTAGCCTCGTATCTAGACCACGATAGTAAATTACAAAGAGTTTGTTGTTATTCTCAAGTTACGAACCACAGTGTCGGAAATACTAGGATGATGGATTTTGGCCTTCGAGTTTCCCTTTGATATATCCTTTTCGGGTTCCTTCTTTTATAGCAACACGCGTCGTTCGCCATGTATGTTTGCTTCTACAAAACCTACCATCATATAGCCCTGTTTTCTTTTAGCAGTGTTGTGACTTTTTCAGTCAATTTATACTGAACCCAAAGTGGTATACCGCCAAGGCCGTTACAATTAGTCACAGAATCCCTTATTTCTTTGATGTCGTATAATGTTGTTTTGTGACATATGGGTCGGTTGCTTGTGGGCTGACAGGAACAGGGAACAACCCGAGTTAAACTTCTGTCTAGCTCAACGCATGTACAGCTCCTCCTATAGATTCTATTTACTTTAGCCTAACTCAAATCCATCATCTAATTTAGATCATCGGAGACAGCACGAACTTAATACGCGAGTCTTAGGAATATTCTGAGATCCATTGTTTGATTTGCGCACGGCGTCTGATGTGTTCACACGGAGTGATTCCATTCCGTCATTTCATTTATCACATATGTCACCATGTGTGATGGCCATACGACTGGCGACCAGTTTGACGTGATATTTTCGGTGCTGACATTATGCTTATAACCATAACGCTGTGATTGTTCCTGTTGGATATATTTACTGCGCTTCAGCCAAAAACATTGACAAAACTCAGCACAGCGTGTTGTATAATGTGCTTATACGCTATAATTTCGTTTACTATGATGGAACGCTAAAAGATTCGCAGTTATATAATGCTAGAATAAAAAAAATAAAAAAACCCCAAACTTTTCCTAACATACCATGGAATAGGAAACAAAATGTCAAAACGTCGTTTGTCGCCTCAGTAGTATAAACAGCAAAAATTATCTCCACTGATGACGATTAGGCAGATTAAGGGCAGGGAACTGTAGTGTCTGGGTCGTTTCACCAGACAGCTTGAGGCATTTTCGTATTTGTTAATCGTCTTCACGAAGCATACATGAAAAACATGCTTATGACAGCGGCAGAGATGCCAGTGTTGGGGGCTTTTCTTGCGATTTATGTTGTTTGCATTATTTACCACAGTGGCTTCCAAGACAGTTTTCAAGCAAAGCGGGAAAGAAACACGATACTGCGATTGGCTTTGTGTCGGGTACACAATTCTAGCCATGCTTCGCGGAGGTACAATGTCATTATGAATTGCATCTTCTGTCACGTGACACCGACGTGATCGCATTTCGCGGCGATCTACATTTAGTGACAATAGGTGTGACGCTGGTCGTCTGATTGCTCTGCTCTTACTGTCGCGCCAACTGGAACTGCAATGAATGAGAGAATAAACAAACGAAAGAACGAACGACTGAATGAATACATCAATAAATGAATTGACGAATTAATTACGTAATGCATCGAAGATATATTTAAAGCTGACCTCTAAAGGTCAAACATCGACTGAGGATAACCTCACTCAGATCTAACCAATAAGCCTATGGAATTGGTATATTTTTATATTCGTTTCTGGGTGCTGTTCGGAGCCATGGAATAAGGTCTGTGTGTATTCATAACTTGTTTACTCAGATTATACGTGGCGAAATATATTTTCGTTTTCTTGTGCAAATCACAGGCAGTATGATTGGCAGGTTTATTGTTGTTTCCGCAATCGATGACGTAACGTTTGAGGTTTCTTTTGGCAGTTGTTTAGCGAGCCCGTCATTGCAGACATTCATAAAACTTCCATCGATTGATATTGGAAGAGCATTAAAGGTTAAGCTACCATTTTTTATGTGCTGAAAATGATTATTACTACGGTAGTTTATTTGAGCTGGAAACCTGGATATGGGACGGAGTATACGGCTTGTGTTAATGGCTATTGAGCGATATGCAAAACTCTCCGTCAGTTTCATCGCTTTTATGCGAAAAAGGGACTATGATTTATTGCCGATGACCTTCCATTGGTTAGACTCTCCGGGAAAAGCAGCAATCGATTCCTACCACACAAAAGTAATTATGTCCAATTCTTCAGAAGTGATGTGTGTAGTAAAATGGCATTTCGCTATTTCATTGCATGAGCCGCTTTACTGAAGTAATTGTGCGTTGTGTGCTTAAAACAACAACAACAGGTGTGGTGATAGATGGTTACCAGTGGACCGGAAGCTGTTCTCTCACATTTGGTTTGTTTCCCGTGCATAGAAAAGCAAAGTTACCCGAGCCATGATTACATTGCACCTGGTTCAGCAATAACTAGATTATTGAGGTCACAGGTGGTTGAGGAGCGAGCGGGTTAGTGACATATGTGGGCGAAGGTCAATGGTTGGATTGAAGGTCAATGGCTGGATGAAAATGGAAGCAGAAAAAATCAGTCAGTCCGTCCATCATCGGCAATCAGCTGTTGTATCTCTATACAGATCAATCTACGCTTCTTTTATTTCCCGGTTTTTCACCGATCGTCAATTTTCTGCATGAAATTTATCTTACATTCTAATCACAACAGGATTATTAATTAGATATTAAAATTCAGCAATCGCCTCAGGGTGTACCTCTTTACAATAAAAGTTCCATGAAATGTATGGCGTTTTGTGCCTTTGATATTCCAGCTCAGCCTTTTCCACCTAACAAAGATACTGAATACATGCCGTGCTTTTATCTCCCAAACCTTCATAAGTACCATTTCATGTGGTTGCCTCTAGTCATTGAGAATGAGGGTAGTCACCTCGGAGCGACTTTTTACCTATCTAGGCCGTGTGCTGGTCGTTCCTCCTCTAATCAGCGGAATGGTGCCTCGGAAGCGAGACTGGTTTATCACGCACGGCTGTTCGTGTTACGCTGGTCGCGTGGAAGAAAAGATTCAAATGCTTCATTTTCACTGGCTGCATAATCTGAACATATCAATCAACAGGCATAGATCGAGGTAGGATTCGCCATACAAGTACTACAGTTTCTAACTAGCAATGTTGACATCAATGATAAGAGATGCTCGTCCTTGTTGTTATTACAAAGCCAATGCCGACTCATGCTTGCGGTTAGCTCACACAGATGTCATTAATTCATTCGTTTCATGTGAAGACACATTGGTCTGCTTTTTATAGCTTGTTATGTGGTATTACAATGAAAGAGCGGGGGTCATTACTCGCGTTTCCATCCCTTCGTGCTATTTCCTGGCTTATTTATCTCATGGTGTGCATAAACAGCCTGGTGCCATTAACATGGATCCATTCTCAAAACACATCTTGGTTGCTAAAGTTCAGCACAAACATATATAACCATAGGTCTCAAATCTGAATAGCTTCTATAGATGTTCAACCGTCACCAGACAAGCCGACAAACGCTAACAGAGAGCATAAGTGATATTCGAAACATGTCTATATTGTTTCAGTTCGTAAATCCGCGAATTATGACACGATTTAATGTTTTAAGCTAGCACCGCTTAAATATTCAATTGACAAATTAGTTGAATTAATGATGTTAAGCTAATTGTAAATGCAAAATCCTGCATCCTGCTTAAAATCTCTGTGTTAGTGAGCACCTCGCTCACACACCTCCTGCTGACTCGGATCATACAGACTCCTATCATGCTATGCTCGTCATCTGGTCATATTCCATCACCCCCGTTGAACAGGCCTTTCCAGCAGAGAGAAATGACATTTTAGATTTGTATATGGATGTTGCATGTTAAGTACAACCTATAACATGAATTACGTCAACATAACAAATAACACATTCCGTCTGCAACTTCGCTGTGGAAAACTGTTCATATTTCGCTTTGTATAATTTTGCGTTAATTGCAGGTAACGAGTGATTATCAGCTGGGATCAAGTTAGAGTCTGTTATTATAATTGCTGGATAGTTGCAAATACTTTGTTACCATTGTTTACTATCGCAAGCCAAGTGGTTATGAATTTATGGTTACAGGTTATTATTTCGAGGCAATATTAACTGTTTAGGATCGCATGGAAACTTGTAATGACTGGATGACAGCTTTTTAAAATTGTGTGGCAACTCGAGACATTGAATGGCATCTCGTGAAGGCTATGGACAGCATTTAACAAAACTAACGAAGAAAATGGTGATTATGGCGTGAATGCTGGTTGCTATTGTATGACCGTCGTCTAGAAGAGATGACAAAATGATAAAAGTGGTATAGTTTTGATTTTTCTCGAAACCCCAGCATTCAGTTTGTTACTATTACGTCCATTACCTTGCAGTTAAGTGCGATTCTTTGAAGGTGGACGTTGTGACATGTTTATGAAAGATGTATTTACGACGGTTAGTATCATGTATTGAGACCTAGAGTTTTACTTTGTATTACAGACACATATAGGACCATTATTCACCTATTGCGTTACGCCTGTCAAATACAGTTATTCCATTGTTCACTCGAGGACATCATGTCAATTCTGGGGATAATTTCTTTAAAAAACCCTATGCTGAACATTCACTTAGATTCGGATGTCTCGCTGAGGATCTTTCTGATATTTTTTCTGCTAGCTGAGTGCTGTACAAGTTCCCACAGCGACAAACACCAATAGTAAATCAATGCTTCTATTTCTCATTGAAAATTGGGATGAATAAATTGGAACGTGCTTGAATTGCCATGGAAAGGATAAGTAAATCAGTCTAGGCTGATGGGGCTTATTAGATATCAGTCTCTGATCTCGCCTAAAAAAATTGTTGTTCTCACACAGAACAAAGTATCGAAAGTTATGCTGGCCGTGGGGGGATAGACACATCGCGTTCTATAGCAAAATGTATCGCACAATCGTGTCCATCAACTATAATTTACTCTTTTCATGATGGTATTTCATGTTCTCATAAATACACACATCAGTCATTCGAAGTAATTGTTCTAAAATAGTTGCTGAATATAAAATATATGCGTCACCTAATTTGGCGTCAATCAAAACCTCCGGTAATGTAGTGGTCGCCTGGAGAAGCGGACAGCCTCCAGAGGACCATGAAAGCAGCATTTCACGGCCTCTCTAACATACTGTACTTGCATGACCTCGTAGATTTATCAGATTAAGATATAAGACATACGCATGTTTTGGTTCACGGACAGATAGAAGTTAGTGACAATGTATCAGTCCCTTGGGTGCAGTATGTCATCAATCCTTTGAGTGCAGTATGTTATCAATCTCTTGGGTGCAGTATTTTACCATTCCCTTGGGTGCGGTATGTTAACAATCTTTTGGGTGCGGCATGTTGTCAATCCCTTGGGTGCGGTATTTTACCAATCCCTTGTGTGGGTTATGTTATCAGTCCCTTGGGTGCAGTATGTTATCAGTCCATTGTGTGGGGTATGTTATCAATCCCTTGTGTGGGGTATGTTATCAATCCCTTGGATGCGATATGTTATCAATCCCTTGTGTGCAGTATGTTATCAATCCCTTGGATGCGATATGTTATCAATCCCTTGGGTGCAGTATGTTATCAATCCCTTGTGTGGGGTATGTTATCAGTCCCTTGGGTGCAGTATGTTATCAATCCCTTGTGTGGGGTATGTTATCAGTCCCTTGCGTGCTGTATGTTATCAGTCCATTGTGTGGGGTATGTTATCAATCCCTTGTGTGGGGTATGTAATCAGTCCCTTGGGTGCTGTATGTTATCAGTCCATTGTGTGGGGTATGTTATCAATCCCTTGTGTGGGGTATGTTATCAGTCCCTTGTGTAGGGTATGTTATCAATCCCTTGGGTGCAGTATGTTATCAGTCCCCTATGTGGGGTATGTTATCAATCACATGGGTGCAGTACGTTATCAGTCGCTTGTGTGGGGTATGTTATAAATCCTTTGGGTGCAGTATGTTGTCAATCCTTTGGGTGCAGTATGTTATCAATCCCTTGGGTGCGCTACGTTAACAACATAGTCGTTAGGATGATGACGGGGGATAGAAATAGCTGTGACTGGATTAGGGAACAATAGCTCTATTCTTTGAAAAATAAATGAAGGGTGCATTTTGAGTTGTTAGCATAATTTATTTTCATATTTGTATTTATGCCAATTGATTCCATTCTTGGAACTATTCCCGCTGATCACGTGGTCTCTATGTATACTAATCGCCCGTTATGAACCCTTTGGCTTGTGACAGGCAGCTAACCTTATGGGGGAGATGCAGAGAGTATACGGTATGGCTCGCGTCCTTGATACACAGTGCGATTCACGCTCCCCAGGAGACACACAATGTCTACTGAATGGTGATGACGTTGTTCTTATATCCAATAATGCATTCTATTATTAACTGCCCCCTACAATCAATGCCATTTTTTAAAAAAAAACATATATCCTCGTGGTGGTTTGGTATCCCGCGTTCGTGCTGTAGAAATGGGGGTACGATCGTCCACTGCAACCCTTACTGAGTGGGACGAGCTTGCCATCATCTGGAAAGGCTGGAGGGATCAGGCAGCCAAGCCTAATCGACAGAACTACATCGACTTCGTCCAGTCTACCAATAACGTGGCTCGCAGCTCAGGTTGTCTTACGAGCGCTTATCCAACTCGCTTCTCTCGCCATTTACCAACCCCGGGGTCTTCTCTTAGTTATTTACATGTTGTACAAAACAGAGATAGACCAGGAGTATAATATGGTTTCATATCTTCAGGCTATAGTGACCACTCGGCCGTCATGCTGGAGCCCTATGAGGTGATGGATATGGAGGAACAAGTGGAGGCTTTATGGAACCAACTCAAACCTCTCTACACTCAAATCCACGCCTACGTGAGGCAGAAAATGGCGGATATCTACACTCTACGTGGCCGCACATTCCCAGAAACAGGACACATACCTGCACATATACTTGGTGCGCTGATTATTGACGTTTAGAGTGACAAATTTACCTCTCGTTTTCCCTATTAGCAACTTAAAACCATTCGATATAATATGTAATGTTAATCAAATAATTGAACATGAGTTGGCAATTCTTTGATGTGTGATTCCAGGTGAGCGTATGGGGGCTAATTGGATCAAGTATAGTGACCTGCTTCCGTTTCAGCACAGGCCTCTGGATTTCAATGACCAGCTCGTCGAACAGGTAAACATGTCACACCTGACTTTCCTCGTGTTATTTTAAGCGCCGTTGCCCACTTTGTCTCATTCTTCTTTCACGACTCAAATATACAAATAATGAAATTTGCTGCAATATTTTAATTACCTGTGGCATTTGAAGGTAAAACTCTCACGTCAATATATTTGGGATAAAAAATAGATATAAGTCAAATGTTCAATAAAATACGGATAAAAATGTTGAAAAGTGCGAGTTTTGATAAAGACAGAGCAAAGTGACTTTATGTGACGTTATGTGACGTTATGTGCACCACGTTGATGTATAGTATGGATTCAGAACTACACGGGCACGTCGGTCTATCGTCTGGCCGAGCAGTTCTACATCTCACTAGGCCTACCGTCTGTAGAGGACAGCTTCTGGGAGCACTCAATGTTGGAGGAACCAACAGACGGACGACGTGTATTCTGTCACCCCAACGCCTGGGACTTCATGAAAAATGGAGAAAATAGGTCGGATTCATTTGTTTCTCTTTGAATTATCAAATCGTTAAAAAAGATATCATATACAGACGCAAAAGAGACATTCTTGTGTTTTTAATGTTGATGTTTTGGGCATTTTCGAGTTATTATTCATATCCCAAGTGTGTCAGATATAGAATTGTTAACGACACTCACGTGTTCATGGACGCAGTACGGTAAACTGGTGATTTCTGGTGTGCAAGGATTGGATTAACCATGCGAATATTGCTCTTGTGTTTGAAGAATCAAGGACTGTGGTCGCCCTGATGAGAGTTCCTTCAAGACGGCCCATCACGAGATGGGACACATCTATTACTTCATGGCATACGGCCATCACCCTTATCCTTTTCGGAACGGGGCAAATCCCGGTAACGCAATGCATCAGACTCACATATCCCGTTCCTAACGAACAACTGTAATAACAACTGAGATAATTCCATTGACTCGGGCATCAGCCAGGACGTGTGGTGTTTTTCGCTGCTCTTTATAGTTCTATTGATTGTGTGTTGTATTGTAGGGTTCCATGAGGCTGTCGGGGACACCATGGCGCTCTCGACAAGTACAACTGCCTATCTTCACAATGTCGGTCTCCTGGATGACCTACCAAGTGATCATGGTACGTTACCATGACAACCGAGTAAAAGATGAACTTGAGACTTTCTTATTCAATTTTGTATAAATATTGTCCTGCTAGAATACAAGGTGTTTTTTTTATATAAACCGGCACAACTCTTCATCCAGCGTTCACTGGCATTTTACCATCCAAACAAAACCAAGATCTTAGTTACAGTTACATAAATGGTTCCATTTTTGTTTCAAACACCACGGTAAATGTTAACGTGATATGTATGTATGTATGTATTACTGATGACAGAGGCAGATATAAACTTCCTCCTCAAGCAGTCCCTAACCAAGGTCGTGTTTCTCCCATTCGCTCTAATCCTGGATAAATGGCGCTACCAGGTGTTCCGAGGCGAGATTACACCTGATAGGTACAACGCCGAGTGGTGGAAACTCAGGTAACCTAGTCTCACGAATGTCCTCATTAAACCTGACATGCATATCTAGTCTTTTGATAGCATCCTTCTACTAATCTTGATTACAGGTGTAAATACCAGGGCCTCTACCCACCTGTAGCGCGCTCAGAAGAGGACTTCGACATTGGCTCTCTGTTTCACGTCGCAATGAACACACCTTATCTCAGGTAAAGTGGTCTTGGACGCTAATAACACATTATTAATGCGCGTATGTGTGTATTGGATATCTTTCGCGAACTGACTTAATGGTTTTCGCTTAACAGCTTATAATGAATTGAAAATTCTCATGGAAATATTGTTATCAGGTATTTTGTAAGTACGGTGCTGCAGTATCAGTTCCACCAGAGCCTGTGTCAAGCTGCCGGACATACGGGTCCTCTCCACACCTGCAACATTCACCAATCATACGAAGCCGGAAATAAGCTATGGTAGGCCAAACTATTGTCTATTGATAAACATATTGGTATAATAAACTACTGCACTTGAAAACCGCGCAAACTAATCTTCGTTATGTAATCAATTGCGCATAATCTCAACAAAACTGACTCGGTAACACTACCTTCGGAGCAGTCAAACTATGTTGAATGTAATCTATTGGTTTGGGACGACTCGTTGCTATTGCAGGTCGATGATGGAGCTAGGAGCTAGTAAGCCTTGGCCAGATGCACTTGAAGCTCTCACCGGAAGCAGACATATGAATGCCAGCGCCATGTTAGAATACTTCCAGCCACTCTCTGATTGGTTGGAAGATCAGTTACCGGATGTGACGGCATGGGATGAGGAGTGTCCCATTGGTAGTTTGGTGTCTAACCCATCAGCCAGAGCTCTGGCATCTGTCTACGGCAGTTCAACCAGGCCCACTGGGGCGTCGACAAACGATCTATGTTTGTCATTACTTCTCGTGTTTCTTATATACTCGTATCAGTGACTTTGACAGTTGTTGTGTGGTGAATCCATACGTTCCTTGTTAGACGATGCACCTATCCATATTTGATATACCTCGGCCGAAAAATATATATTGCTGCCATCATGAATGTCTATTATTATCATTACGTTAATGAATAAACTGGATATTATCTTTTTCTTTGGTTGTACGTCAAACATACTGTTTGATTCCATTGTAGCACGTTAACTATGCGTTTCGCTCCGATGATTTTCCGCGATGGGTTTTACACTTTGTTGGAATGCCATATATGTATACATATATATATATATATATATATATATATATATATATATATATATATATATATATATATATATATATATATATATATATATATATGCACATGTATATATACACATATGTATATACATATATATATATATATATATATATATATATATATATATATATATATATATATATATATATATATATATATATATATATATATATATATATATATATATATATATACATATATATATATATACATATTTATATATATATGGACATATATGCACAATATGCAAATATGCACATATATATCAGGGAAAAACACTAACTCTGAGAAATACTTGTCCAGTCGGGCAAGTCCTCCTAATTTTTACTTGTCCGATCGAAAAACCTCCTTGCCCGGTCATTGTCTGAAATTTTGTCCCCGATGTCGAACATTTAATTTGGTGGATGAGGTTCAACAGTGATAGACTAATCGTAGACTAACACGGAATTTACCGGGAATTGCCGATCACACGCTAAGGAGTTGACGAGTCTCGTAACATAGTTAGTTTAGACCTTGAGCTCGCATACGGACGATTGGGGTTTTCTTTCTCGGTAGCCTGAGCGCACGTTCCAAGAAATCGCCGATCGATCTTAATATGCTTCGTTTCAGACCAAAAAAAAAAATGGAATATAAAATACGACTTGTCCCGTCGGGCTAGTTAGATGGCAACTTCACTTGTCCGACGGCTTCACCTACTTGGCAGGGACAATTGAGCGATCGTTAATGTTTTTCCCTTTATATACATATACATATATATATATATATATATATATATATATAAGCACATTGATTCTCGTAAATGACACATGCATGGCACGAATTTAACAAGGGAATTTAGAAAGACAAAAAATATTTTTTTTCTTCATAACTCTCATTCGATGCTGCTCCAATCTTAAGGTACCGGGCGAAACAGGACTGTTGTATACCGTCCATCCAACAAGAAATTCCCCAAACAATCTTTCTCATCAGAAACACGTCTACAATGCACTTACGGTGGCCACCTAACGACCGCCACCAATAATGTACGCCTGTAAGCAGAGGAGCCTGCACTACAATGTATTAATTTATCATTAAATGCGGCTGACCTTTCTTCTTGGGTACCAACCATATTGCGTTTGTCAAATTTGGGCATTGTGGATGAGTGGTGTGGTGTGGGTGTTGATACTGTATAAGAAAAAGAAACATGAATATGGTCCGAGGTGCGTGCTTGTTGGATACTGTTCGTGATGTGTGTGTGTTCATAGCATACAATCCCTGTGCCACTGCGATCATTCACACTATATTCTGAGTGATTAACACCTGGCTGTGTAAACTGTTAATGTACATGACCATTAGCCGCCTTGTCTGTGCGCTATACAGCCATAAAATAGCTGAGTATAACTTTCTTCTACGCCTGACTGTAACTTGAGGAGTATGGTGCGAGCTGACAGTTAGTGAAGGTATGTGACGTTGTAGCGGGTGGAGTTGGGCGATGGTATATTTGTATGGATGTGGGCTTCTGGGGATGATCTTAATCAATTGCCAACTACCTCACAAAATTGCCTGGAATATGTGTGAGCAGATTTCAGTGCAATGGGAACTTGAGTACAGTAATTGCGCATTACTAGGTGTGGTTTTTGTTGTACTGGAGGCTTAAATAAATGTTATGAGCGGACTGTGTTGCAAATACAGACATATCCCCCAATACAGACATATCCCCCAAGACAGACGGGAGTAGATGAAACACAATTCACTCATTATCACTCTCACCTGCTGGTGCAGTTTTTAGAACTGGCTAAGTCGTCGTCGCACTCATTACTCAATGCATACACGAAGACATGATGGTCCCGACCACTGTATAAGTTATTGACGTCACAGATTGCGGGGAATGTAGAGAGTGGGCGATTATAGCAGCACACAAATCGATCAATCATACAATAAATGACGCGTGATTAGGACATGAATCGCCCATCCTGACAGATATACCATAAACAATAACTACGTGACACCTGATATTAACGACCAGATGAATCTGAAGCGTTTCCCTTGTCACGCCAAATCTTTACTTTTCCTCTTCAATTATCTATCTTGTATTATAAACGGATCTAAATGCGTGTAGCAGATTCTCAAATGCATTAAGTCAGCAACAGGGCCTCTCCTGTAAAATTACTGTTCTGTGTTACACCCAGTGTGACTCGATTGTCATACTATAGGAAATTGAATTCCTGTCTGGCCCTGCAACCCAACGATCTGATCACCTTTGGTCTTAGTGTGTTAAGATGACGAGGATGTGGTAGTATTTGCTCTTTGATCTGCTATAGCAGTTTCCTCTGAACGTTTGTAGTTACCTGCCTGGGTTGACTTGGGATCACTTACACTAAGCGTTGACTACACATGCCCTAACACATGACGGAATCATTGCAGGGCACATGCCCTAACACATGAGGGAATCATTACAGGGAGAGCTGTGTAATGAGTTATGGATTGAGCTAGGTTTCTATAGCCCAGGACAGGGTCCTTGTTTGTCCTTGTTTAGGAAGGACACCGCCCGCCAAAACATCAATAAAGGTGTGAGACAGACCATTTCTCAGAAACTTTCCTTTTGAATGAAGCGTTGAAACGCCAGCTTTCGTCTTCCGAGCTTTATAGGCACACTGATTCTATCATTCTGCGCTGATTGTAGGTAACAAATAAAAATCATTTGAGATTGAAGTGTAATCTGTTGATATGACGGGGGACTTGTGGTTGACGCTCCCATCTTGGACAATTGTGTGAAAATGCGGAAAGAGGTCATGATTTTGTGAACAATGTCGTAAGGTAAGCAAGGCACCTTGTTATGTACAGGACAATTGCATAAGACACAGGCGCAACGAATTGTATTGATTGTGTAACTACGGTACGAGACTGAATGACAAACCTCGAATGTTTATTGAGACAAATGATTAAATATCAATGGTAGCTTAAAAAAAACATTTATGCAGACATTTGGTTCTGATTTCAAAGTACATCTTAAAAAAAACCATATATTGCAAATTATTTAGTTCTGATTTCATTAACGTGCCACCATCACAACTTAATAGGAATTTGTGGTAAATCTACAAGTGTGTTATACTCTCTCGTGTCATTAACGTGCCACCATACACCCCTCTTCGTGTTATTAACGTGCCACCACCACACACACACCTCTTCGTGTTAATAACGTGCCACCATACACCCCTCCTCGAGTTATTAACCTGCCACCATACACCCCTCCTCGTGTCATTAACGTGCCACCATACACCCCTCCTCGTGTTAATAACGTGCCACCATACACCCCTCTTCGTGTTATTAACGTGCCACCATACAACCCTCCTCGTGTTATTAACGTGTCACCATACACCCCTCCTCATGTTATTAACATGCCACCACACAAAACTCTCCTTGTGTTATTAACGTGTCACCACACACCCCTCCTCGTGTTATTAACGTGCCACCACACACCCCTCCTCGTGTTATTAACGTGTCACCATACACCCCTCCTCATGTTATTTACGTGCCACCATACACCCCTCCTCGTGTTATTAACGTGCCACCATACACCCCTCCTCGTGTTATTAACGTGCCACCATACACCCCTCCTCGTGTTAATAGCGTGCCACCATACACCCCTCTTCGTGTTATTAACGTTTCACCATACACCCCTCTTCGTGTTATTAACGTGTCACCATACACCCCTCTTCGTGTTATTAACGTGCCACCATACACCCCTCCTCGTGTTATTAACGTGTCACCGCATACCCCTCTTCGTGTTATTAGCGTGCCTCCATACACCCCTCCTCGTGTTATTAACGTGTCACCATACACCCCTCCTCGTGTTATTAACGTGTCACCATACACCCCTCTTCGTGTTATTAACGTGTCACCATACACCCCTCCTCGTGTTATTAACGTGTCACCATACACCCCTCCTCGTGTTATTAACGTGTCACCATACACCCCTCTTCGTGTTATTAACGTGCCACCATACACCCCTCCTCGTGTTATTAACGTGCCACCATACACCCCTCCTCGTGTTATTAACGTGTCACCATACACCCCTCTTCGTGTTATTAACGTGTCACCATACACCCCTCTTCGTCGTTATTATTAACGTGTCACCATACACCCCTCTTCGTGTTATTAACGTGCCACCATACACCCCTCCTCGTGTTATTAACGTGCCACCATACACCCCTCCTCGTGTTATTAACCTGCCACCACACACCCCTCTTCGTGTTATTAACGTGTCACCATACACCCCTCCTCGTGTTATTAACGTGTCCACCACACACCCCTCCGGATTTAGCCAGGAGTAATTACATCCGGCATGGTTTACTTAAGTTGCTTATATATGCTATGAATATAATCCCAGAGGTAACACCCTGTGATTGCTAGCTCACCAGCAATTTATAAAACACCTGGGTAATCGATATAACTAACTACCCCTTGCAAATTATCAGAATATTTCCCTACTTCATCCATAACATATTTTTGCATGACACCGACCTCTTCAATCAATGACAACAGCTGGACCCACGTGGAGATAATAGACATTGATTAACTACAGTTTGACATCGTATGCCAACCATGGTAATATATGGTCATGCCACCAGTGACCTGCTTCTGATGTAGGTCCCCCTGGAATCGTTAATTACTGAGATACAAACTGGTAGGAACAATACAATTTGGATGCGACCCCTGGTGGCACAGGGTAGAAGTATAGACTGCATGTCCCGCTGAATGTTCAGCAATGTGCGTTGGTGCCGATGTTTTATATCGGCTATATCATAACTGATTTTTTTTGGCGATTGCTTATTCTTTGTTGTTTCAGTCCGCTGACGAGCATCTGCTCATGCAAAACAAATACAGCTGTACTGACACAACAACCACCCGTCTGCCCATGACAGGTGGAAAACCGGCTCAGGCAGATCGAAATTTGTCACCTGTCAGCTCGGGTGGCAGATGTTTTTACTTAATTTGATCAAATCCATTGGCTATGACGGCTGCAGCACGATCACTGCGGGGTGGTAGCCAGCCAGTTGGTGAGTGTGTCGACGCGGATTGGGGCATATCACATCTTATTGTTTTCATGATGCTATTAAAACCCACCTAGCTGTCGGGATTTTTACCTCATTACCACCCGTATCGGTTTACTCTTACGCTTCGGTGTACAAGTTTCTATGAAGTATCTGGGTGTTAATGTGTGAACAGGATCGAACACAGCCGTACGACTTTATTCTTCCTCTACCCAGTACCACCGCCGATAGCCTTACTGTTACTCAACACAGCCGTAC
Organism: Urechis unicinctus; assembly: GCA_034190875.2. Classification (NCBI taxonomy): domain Eukaryota; kingdom Metazoa; phylum Annelida; class Polychaeta; order Xenopneusta; family Urechidae; genus Urechis; species Urechis unicinctus. Next base: position 50,997,509 of record CM067357.1, read on the forward strand.
GGCTTTATGCTTCCTCTACCAAGTACCACCACCGATAGCTTTACTCTTACTCCACACAGCCGTACGGCTTTATTCTTCCTCTATCCAGTACCACCGCCGATAGCCTTACTGTTACTCAACACAGCCGTACGGCTTTATGCTTCCTCTACCAAGTACCACCACCGATAGCTTTACTCTTACTCCACACAGCCGTACGGCTTTATTCTTCCTCTACCCAGTACCACCATCAATAGCTTTACTGTTACTCAACACAGCCGTACGGCTTTATTCTTCCTCTACCAAGTACCACCACCGATAGCTTTACTCTTACTCCACACAGCCGTACGGCTTTATTCTTCCTCTACCAAGTACCACCACCGATAGCCTTACTCTCACCCCATTTTCATGGCTGATGTTGGCCCCGTCATTTTGCAAACATGCCATGCTCACCATGATGATAACAGAGTCGTTTAACTTCACTTTAACTTTAACAACTTTCAATCATGTTTGCAGAAGAGCGCGACTTCCAGAAATATAGTGCGCGAACAAAATGATTCAGGAAATAGGAACTCGCGCTGGCGGAAGACATGCGTACAATGACTGTAACACGTACAGCTTCAATTCCAATGACATATTATTCATTCAGTGTGCCAATGATGTCAATGCGTTCATAGGTGATGATTTTCAATAATTAATGAACTCACAAAAGAGCGCTGTTATCAAGATATAATGGAATAAGAACAGTGAATCTTCAGCACAAGGTGTTTATCAAACAAACTGAACTTTATATAATTAAAAAGAGAATCCTCATACAGAGTCGCACAATACATCGTCTCGAAATATTGCACCGCTTGTTGTCGTATATGCAGTAGGTTTGTCAACGTGCCTACCGCAAATAAACGGGTCACGCAAAACATGCGTGCCACATTTATAGTTACATATAGAATATATCGTTCAAGTTAGACGTGGATATGGCGAGTGACAGCGGATCAAGAGCTGACAAATCACCTACGCTATTTTCATATTCTAAACTAGAGTCGATGGCCACTCCAGGGAGCCCAGCTCCACCTAATGTAATGTACCCCAACCATATCCCACTCAGCCAAGATAGATAAGTTAGGAATCTAGGAAAAACTTGGCCTGAATTCGATAGCCTGGCTTAAGGCTGAAAGCTATGTGTCAACCATAACGCTGGACTACCCAATTCGCACCTGTGCGCACTAAGCGTACGACTGAAAATCATCTTTATAGACCCATCTCAAGTCTAAATGTGGTTCATTATTATGTTATGGCGAAGGTAAATATGTCAGATAACCCACGTGATCTGTTCCCTATTATTAATGATACTACCGATACTTACACATAGCGCATACATACCATTTGTTGACTAATGCTATCAGCACACAAGGCAAGCAGTAGGTCAAGCGCCTGTAATTTATAAATGAAATTTTTTGGGGGCAAGCTACTCGGCCTACTATGACAATCACAAGGCTGGTGTCATCAATCTGCTGTACGATAAACCAATCACTACATCCAGTGTAGCTATAGCAAAGAAATACGACAGTGTAAAAAAAAATGCCAATCTCCAGCGACCGTCTCATCCAGAATCAGAGGACGCAGTGCAAGAGGTGTGCAGGCTCTTCTGTCTAACTTATCACTGTCGTTATCTCTATGGAGGCAGTCAGGTTTATGAGCTTAGTGACTGCAATTATAAGTGACAACGTGACTTCGGTATAATCGCGGTCGTACTAGATTCGCAACGTTTATATATATTATATGAAAAGTAAGCTATATAACGTGAATAGATTGCTATATTATATGGATATTAATCAAAATGTACATTTAGGTCATCGCATGAATGTTAGAATCCACCCGTTTGGCATTGATTAAAGCATACACCACTGTTTCCCCGGTACAAGCGTCCATGCTTGTAAAAACAACCCCAAGCAATTGCGATTAGCTGATTGTGTAATCGGCCTACACTGACGCATTAATGAGCATCCAAAAACTAAGTGCGGTTATAAAACAAAAATGGAAGAGGCTTGAAAGAATAGAGGTCACACACGAGGTCTCATCAACTACTAACCTTTTACCTGGACAGGATGGTTGCAAAATGAATATGTATGTGAATATAGAAGTAAATATATCCAACAATCCGATTGGTACCCTGCTTAGTGATAATTGCTTTAAGAATAACACAATGTTGAGATATAGCATAGCTACCTGATTAGGGTTTTCGATAATATCTGCATGCATTACCTGATAGAAATATTGTGCTAATGAATTGCTGCATTTTGGGTCAGCGACGAAAACCCTACATCGATCGGTGTGAAGAACGTCTGTATAAAGAGAGCGCATAAAGTGATTAACTGACGTCGCCTTAATGACCAGCTACCTGATGGATTTCTTGAAACCAGTGCAATGATATGTGTAATATATCGTGTAAGCGTATCTTACCATGGTTGAGTCTTACAATACATTGTATCCATCATCGACTTCAATACAATATTACCATTCTGGAAGGGTATCAAAATATAACCTTGCGTCATCAGCTAAACGTACAAGAGGCAAAGATTAACCGAGTACTGTATCAATGACCTATATATAAATGGACACATTAAAACGATATAGTCAGGTGGTCATTTTATGTGTACCTAGATAGTGCAGTGGTAGTTGTAGGTTTGTGCATCGACTTCTGCGAGCATGTTGCCGTGCTATTCGAATCATCCACAGTTTGTGTCTTCTTAGTACATATCTCCTAGCGCAGTAATCAGCGGTCACTGCTCCGCACGAGATCAGCGGGTGAGATATGGAGGTGATAACCCCTAGTGTTGGAAACCAATACCAACGTGACTATTCAGTTGATAAGAGTATTTAAACTAAGTTTCTGACATTCAAAGCCTCTCCCAAAATGCCAACCTGCTCAACTGTCACCACAGTTACGTCATTGATACTAAACAAGGCTTAAACATGGAACAGTACAGGTTTTCACAAGGTGTTCATTGCGGCTTTGGCCACCAACAGTGAAAGCCGAGTAGATGTAATTATCATGTCGAGCAGGTGTCTTGCTTTAGTGACAGGAGATATAGTACTTGTTAATCGTCTTGACCTTAGTAAAATCTCGGTCAACATGCTTCATTTCAACGAATAAGGCTATTTCAGGATTCTGTATCATTTACATATAATGGCGCACCTCTATAAAACACTGAAGAGCTGCAAGGTGAAGGGCGCAAGACATAACGAACGAAGTTTGCTCATAGTAACTAAAATAATATCATGAATTCAGGATACCAAATCAAATGATTTTTTTTATTGGAACTCCATTATTGTTATATCAGCATCAATTAAGGACTCATTAAGTAACTGGCATGTAGCCCAATAACTATCGCACAACACTCTTATACGACTACGTGCCCATAGGTGGTACTATAGCAAACATGTCTTTCTTATTATTCTATCATCAAAAAATGGAACCTTTAGCAAACATTTATTGATTTCTTTCTGTTTGGAATGCACCCTTTTATTCACAATCCATGAATAATGCCATATTCGATTCGTGGGTCAATACATTGTTTCATCTTTAAAAGAGATAAACGTTTACTTTTCCAGTGCCAAACGGTGCATTGAAGTCAGGTATCAGCGTATGACGAATGCATATGGCGTACAAAGTCAGTGACTAATGTTTGCATTATATTTACAAATACTGATCAACTGGAATAATTTTTGCTTAAAACTCAATCTGCTCTTCGGCAGTAGAAACCACCGACAGTTTTCATAGGATATACATAATGTTGTTAGTAAACATCGACAGCTATGCCTACACACGAATATCTATATATATATATATATATATATATATATATATATATATATATATATATATATATATATATATATATATATATATATATATATATATATATATATATATATATATATATATATATATATATATATATATATATATATATATATAATACTATATATATATGTACGTATATATATATATATATGTATTAGGTATATATATCTACATATATTTATATGTATACATTTATATGTACATATACAAAATGTTTATAAGTATATCTATAAATTTGTACATAAATAAAGGCGACCTTTAGAGGACCTAAAGTATATACTTGGAATAAAAAGTGGCAAAACTCTTTTTATTTGGATTAAGCGTTTTCATAATATCACTTATGATATGCCAAATTAACATTTAAACATTACTCATAGCAAAATAATGTACTTAGCTGAATAGCATGAAGAGGAGATTTAACTGATTCAAATTTGTAGTTGGCTATCTATTCCTTTCTGGGTACCTGTTCTTAGATAGTAGATTTAGCGATTCTTTGACAAAAGCTGCCGAATTGTATGTTTGATGTGAATAATTAAAAGTAATGCTCATTATGTAAGACATAATATTAGTCTAACGACCCGCACTGAACCACAATTGTTTCTGCAAATTTATAGAAAGGCTTGTTGCATGATGTCGACCCCATCAGTCAATGACATCAGCTGAACACACGTGGAGATAAAAACAGTTAATTAAATGTTGGTGTAGTTCAAACGTCAATCATGGGGATTGTTGATTAATGTGCGCACCTGGGTGTTGTTTCATTTGCAAGACTTACTTCATCATGAGGCAACAATTCTACATTGATAGAGCACACGTCATGTCCCACCTGATAGTAGTGTCGGCAAATTCGAGGTCAGGGCGGATTTACAAAGGTATTACCATATTGCCACACAACTGTTATTTATACTCTTCCTTACATCATTCTTTGCACAATAAGGATTATTTTTGCTATAATTGTTCTGCTGGTAGGATGTATATTATGATGCTTAACGCGGCAATATAACAGATGATTCCCAAATGGTCATATGGCGGTCAATGCATCTACATACATTCCTTGACCCAGGCGTCGACGGACAAATCGCACATTCAGTGATGCTGCTCTAACAATTGATATTAGTCATTTGACCAAATTGTGACGTTGAATATAACCCGTTTTGCACTTGCCTCCTGTTTACATTCATATTACATCCCGAATCATGGGATACTGCGGAGGCGGTTATAAAAAACACCTGAATGCAGCAGATATGATTCGGTACATGCATATTTTTCCAGACAATAATTGCGTTAAACAGGTGGGCTGCTGTGGTCTGCTGCTCTTCAACACAGGTGTGTTATTAGATGCTTCTATTTATGTAACCTGATGATACCAATTTCCTGCACGTGCTTGGTATTCTGGTGGTATAGACTGTTGATTAATAGGGCAGGAAGAGTTTATACACTGGTTAACATCGATGATACCAATTTCCTGCACGTGCCTGGTATTCTGGTAGTATAAGTATAGACTGTTGATTATTAGAACAGGAAGGTTTTATGTGCTGGTTAACATCGCTTGCCACCAGTATTGAGTGACAGTTCACCTGGCAATTAATCATGTTGCCACGATCTCGTACCTGTGAATTAGTGTACAATGCTGTTTCAGATGTGATTATAACCATTGTCATTAGTTGGTTTTATAGGGTTTATGGTGTTTTATAGGGTTTATGGTGTTTTATAGGGTTTATGGTGTTTTATAGGGTTTATGGTGTTTTATGAGTCAAGGTCCCCCAGCCTGATGGCTGCGGGCGCTGTTTACATGTTACTGATATTCAATATGGTGTTGGGCGAGCTTATATCTTGAATTGGTTTATTTGGGATGCTTTTATAGGGTTTCGGTCACTCTCTGTGTTTTGTTTCTGTGAAGTCTGCTCAGGGCTCCTATCGCATCACGATAGGTAATGTCCATGACGTCACATAGAACCGAGGGTGCGTATCACAAGCCATACACTTTAAGGTCAATCCGGGTCAAACTTTTGCGTTGATTGGTCACAGATTAACGAACGTGTCTAATGAATATTCGGACGCGCCAATTTAAGACCTTATCTTTTCGTAGACTCTGGGCGAGAAGCGTAGCGGAACCCCTGGAGTCTGGGACGCAGACTAGTGTTTTATAGGGTTTATGGTGTTTTATAGGGTTTATGGTGTTTTATATGGTTTATGGTGTTTTATAGGGTTTATGGGGTTTTATAGGGTTTATGGTGTTTTGTTTTTGTGAAGTCTGCTCAGGGCTATCGCATCACGATAGGTAATGCAGACATATTTACCTTTAACACAATTTGTACAGAGCAGCTGCTGACGACGGAACTGCTGTAAATACGTGGGCTTATGATGCATGTCAGCCTGTGAATCTGACATCATGAAGATTCAGTGGAATACCGCGCGTCATAGTATGCATTTGATTAAACAGACTCACGTCACATGGGCAGGACTAATAACTGTTGATCAATATTGACGCCTTCAGTTGTTTAAACGTGTAATCGACTGATATCAGAAATCTAGAGTACATTGAAACAACAAAATATGTGGGGTGCTTGTAGACTTCATAAGAACTGGGTATTTATGGGCAAATAATCTTTGCGAAAGTTCATTATTGTTTCTTGGTCATATTACATTGCTCTGATACTAAACCTGCTTCCCCGCCAACATTCGGAGGAACGATGGTTAACAAAATCAATGTCAATGTTGCTTTTCACTTGCAATTAGTTTCCGGAATTGAAGCAATGCCTGAAAGTAATGTTTTAACAAAGACAATGCTTCATTCATCAGTTACACTCCAGCTGAGCTTACAGGGCGTCGCTCATATGTACAAGTCAGCGGATCTAAGTTGAGGCTTTGGTAGTAAATGTGAATCATAACAAATCGATGACAAATCTACAAAATATATGATACCATCAAATTCTGCGTTCAATTGTTTCTTTTATACCAGCTAAAAGATATCATTTGGTGTTCCAATTATGCACATGCCAACTTTGGTATTGCATCAGGCGACAAACACATGCCTTTTTCACACTAAAAAAATAACAGGATTTATCTTCATATTTTTCTGGTTATAATCACTTAAATATTGAAGCAAACATTTCTGTATTCATCGGTGCGAATTTATTGCAAGTAGAACACTGATGCATGTCAACTACCAAGTGATAACCCAGGTGGGAGAACCGCGAAATATACAGAGCAATACATCTTCTTCATAGATTTATGGATTTATTTATGACCCCATAGAATGTTTTATTGTGTAGGCCACTTGCAGTTGATTATCGATGTCTTTTTTTGCTGAGCATAAAGGAGCAATTGATATAATCTGCAGCATGCTAGATTAAAGAGCGAGTATTCAATGTGATCATCCCATCACGCAAACGACACGCAGTACAAGCGATGTCACAAATACCTATTCATGCTGGTTGAGATGTTGTCCTTAGTTATGGCAAACCTTTACAATAGCTACATTGACCACACTGGTACACTGGTATGTCATTTGTAAGTCCGCAATTATTTATCGGTCTCATAAGCACAGCATAATCAGTGTTTTCGGTACTTAACACGACGAAGTATAGCAAATCATGCAATTAATGACAAATTAACACAGTGAAGCGCGGAAAAAATGAAGCCCAAAGTGATGCGCATCATAATGATGTTTTGGCTCATGTGGCCAGGTTATGATGAGCAACAGTGACCATGATAGTAAAAAGCCAAGTCACATACCTACACACCAACCCAGTAATAGACACATGCATGCGCTCTTCCCATCGTTCATTTACCTCACTGCACTCGTTAATTTCCCTCTCCAGCACCTGTGACACACTTAAGTGAGACACACAAACAGTTAATGCACACCTATGTGTGGTAGATTGCTGAACCAAATCGGTATCCAATCTGCTATAACCACTTACTTGTCGCTGTCCCATCTTCTATAACCACAACATTGATCCGGCAAATTTGACATTTAACAGCGCAATACAATATAAGTGACGCACGTCTACACATATTGAATAAATATTGTATTCATTGGCAATGTAAATAAACACAAGTATGAATCATCAATTAGTGAATTTTAAACGTTTCATCTCCACCTTAAGGCAAATGACATACTGTGTACCCTCAGTAACATTGACACACATCCGTGTTTGTTCCACACCGACTATCACCTTGTTGTAATCAATCAATTACACTCTAGGCAGTATATACATCACTTAAGGGAAATCGTTAATGTCACGTCGAAGGGGTTGGCTATGGCTATGGTAGCTTATACATTGCTATGATACAATCATCTAACGCGACAGACCCACATCAAGACTAGGACAACGAGATATATGACAAGTTTGATTCCCCGAATCAGGTATGAGGAGACTTAACCCACAAAGCCATCACATGACTCGTAATGCATACCTTAATGGCTCCACCATTGGAATGGTAAACATAACAGTACAGAAACCCACTTGATAAAACATAATTCTCGATCCAGCAGATAATCACAAAAGTGGGTCAGTCGATGGGTAATCCTACCAGCAATAGAACGCCAACAACAGTAATACCCAACGCTTACATTCCGCAATTAATAATCGCTGTATGTGTGAGCTAGTGGGACATTTTGCAAGGTATAACATTACCGCTATCTTGCAAGAAAAACGGTTATGACAAATGTTTATTACCTTGCAGTGAGGTGAAAACATTTTGTACCGCTCAAGAAAAACACCAACTCACACAGGTGATGGAGAACTCATAAATGCAATGAATGTTAGCAAGTGAAACAGATAAATTGTGTCAGTGCGAATAGACTTATGCGTTGACCTTTGCGAAGGGTTGAGCCAAATGAAAATAAGGCGAAAAGTATAGCAGTATTAGAAATACGGCCTATACATTCAGGCTAAACACAATTAGGATGTGGGTCAGGAATTGTGATACGGAGGGCAGGCTCATCCAAATGCTGATGATCTCCCATTAATGGGACAACTTCCTCCCGCCTGCACTACCTAAGGGATTGATTGTGATGTAATACATATGTGTCACACTGTGTTTAGTCGGAAACGGTAGCTGAATTCGCATATATAGCAGACTTATAGCAACACCTGCTGCTGTCACCTATATTAACTGACAAGACACGTAATATTTATCGGCGCGATGACAAATTCAATCTAACATATAACCAGAATCAGAGTCAAGCTATATATCGAATGGTGAGTGGTGCAGGCACTTCAGCTAATCAGAGTCCACCGAAGGCGTCAGATATATAGATATATGTTTGTATATATATATAACTATATATATATATATATATATGTATGTATATATATGTATATATATATATAAATATATATATATATAGATATATTTATATATATATATATATATATACTATATATATATATATATATATATATATATATATATATACATATATATATAGCTACATATATATATCTATATATATGTATATATATACATATATATATACATATATATATATATGAATATATATAAATGCATATACATATACATAATAAATATATATTCATATATGTAGATATATATCTATATAAACATGTATATCTGCACGTGTACGTCTACACATATCTCTTTATGTAAGTATACATCTGCTCATAGATCAATTACCAAAACTTAGCAATAATAAACCCGTATTAATATGCGCCCCCGAGCTTATGCTGAGGCTGGTATGGGTCAGGTGGATCATGCTGAGGCTGGTATGGGGCAGGTGGATCATGATGAGGCTGGTATGGGTCAGGTGGATCATGCTGACTGGTATGGGGCAGGTGGATCATGCTGAGGCTGGTATGGGGCAGGTGGATCATGCTGAGGCTGGTATGGGGCAGGTGGATCATGCTGAGGCTGGTGTGGGTCAGGTGGGTCATGCTGAGGCTGGTATGGGTCAGGTGGATCATGCTGACTGGTATGGGGCAGGTGGATCATGCTGGGGCTAGTATGGGGCAGGTGGATCATGCTGAGGCTGGTATAGGGCAGGTGGATCATGCTGAGGCTGGTATGTGTCAAGTGGATCATGCTGACTGGTATGGGTCAGGTGGATCATGCTGACTGGTATGGGTCTGGTGGATCATGCTGAGGCTGGTATGGGTCAGGTGGATCATGCTGAGGCTGGTATGGGTCAGGTGGATCATGCTGAGGCTGGTATGGGGCAGGTGGATCATGCTGAGAAAGATTCATGGTTAAGATGCGAACATTTTACATGCGCCAGTCAGTGACCGCCATGGATAAGCATTTAATGCACAATGAAAGATAGGACAAGTGACCTTCATTTCCTACTGCGTCTAAACCTAAGAGACTAACAGATACACGTAGAAAGTAAACAACGGCTGCATATTGAATTACAGCGTGGGAATGCAGACTGATGATATTATTGCTTGTAACCTACAAACAGCTTTGGAAACGCAGATATGATAGGGATGTCTCTCGAGTGCAATAGTAATACCAAACCAAAACTACCACTGGCTCCTTCCGTTATACACATGAATACAATTGCATAAGTTGCATCATAGAAGGCGACAATGACAAGCGGGGTTGCCGGTTGAATGCAATAGAACACTATTATATCTGTAGTCATATTTGTTAAATCAGTTAGAAATCTGGTTTTATCGGTTAAAGCGAGGATTTACTGCTTACTGTGGTTAGAACAGAATGTATCAAATGCGCTGCATCAAATTAGTGGTTATAGCAGATCGAATTTAATGGTGTAAACTTTCTTAGATATAGAGGACCAAATATATTTGACCAAGCATTGATGAAGCATCTCCATACTTGGACAAGAAAAGATTCTTTACATAATTAGTGATATGTCGCAGTGCAAGGGTTATTGATCGATGGATCGACATCATACAGCATTCGAATAGCGTGGGCTGGAAATCAGTATGGTTTATTGTGGGGTCATTTGATTAATTATTATCATGGATAACACAATGACTACTACATTAAATCATTTACAGCAAGCGTACAACAATTCAGTTTCAAAACACAGCCATAAATGAGACATTTTCCACCTAGTGTCGATAGACGGCAGCACTATGTAGTATTACCAATCGCTTCAGTTGAACCCGGGAATTATGTATCTGCTATTTAGCTTCATCCCCGGACTATATAACTGTCGAGGCCCAAAAATCAACGGAATCGCATAATGCATCAGCCGTCCGGGTAAAGCCGCATGATATACCATGACAAATGGGCAGTAACACATATCTGTGTATCTATGTATGTATATGTGCATATTACATCACTTGCAAGTACCTTATCCCGTTTTCAAAGAACATAAAATAATACAGCTTAACACCCGTTGCTGAAAAGGTTGGCAAGATGGTTCTCACTACAACAAGTAAATGCTGAAATACTTTCGTAGCTGCTTTCAGTTCCAGCATGTAGGTGTGATTCTGAGTCACGCACATGTTGTGTCGCACGCTTCTCGACGTTCATTGTTGCCGTGTTTCCATGAATGGTGAAAGCATTCAGTGAGGTTATTGTTTGTTTTTCTATACTTGATTTTTTAATAATCGCCGTCTGCCTCCCAGAATAAGGGCCGCGTTTATGAGATTAAGTTTGGGGTTTCACTGCGTCATTGATAATGTACACCATATTGAAATTACATTATCCAATGCATCTAAAAGAAATATGTAAAACGCCAATGTTTTCCATTAACAAGGAGTTAAAAGCATTGGTCGTTTTGAAATGCATCCTAGTTTTATGGGCCGAGGATGTACATTATTCCTACTTTTAACATGGACGGAATAACCTTGAAGACCTGCTACACGTCTGATAAGATGTGGCTCGACATATAAATATGTCATTGCTCAAATCTAATTGATAAACAGTATGGTTTATGGGATCAAAGAAGAATCCATAAAGCTGCATCTAATATAAACTACTCCGTATATTTGCACCCGTGTTATAAGTCACCATCATTCTCATGCAAGTTGGTTATATCACATATGTCTCTCGCTATATCCGATATAACCAATGGATATTTCTGCGCATTGGATCACATATAGCCACAGCGTTTTGGTGAGGTGAGTTAAGTATACATGATTGTTCTAGCGTTGCTAGAGGCTCCATATATTTACCGTGCTTTGACAAGTAGGATTGCTGTAATAAACCTCCTCCTGCATGTAAACAACCCTGTGTTTTTCTGAATTTTTCTCATCCATCCGAGAAGGAAAGTTTGTGAATGGGCATATGCTTATTTTGTAAGACACAATATATGGCGCTTAGCATCATTGCATGTGTCGGCTGTCACTTGATGATACTAATGGTCTGCACGTGCATGGATAAACTGGTAGGATAAGTTACTGATTAACCAGCTAGGGAAGATTGATGTACTGGTTAGCATCGCTGGCCAACAATATTGAATGTCAGTCCCCACTCCGGTGCACCATGTTGCATTGCTTTGAGCTCATTTTGATAACACCTGTTGCTACAGTATACTTACGTGTATCGCACATAAGTATTGTCTCATCCAAATATCTTCATATTTAACAATCAATTCGTCGGACATAACAGTGTCAATATGTGTGTGCCTTTCTGTGAATCTTATAAATGGCCAATTGTACTTGCATACTGCTAGCGCACGGCTGAACACAGGTTATAAGTTATCATAGCGGTTAATGATCTTCTTTATTAACTGAATCAGACATGAGGAACATTGAACCCACACAACCATGACATGGCTTACACTGCATACTTTACTTGGTCCATTACGGAAATAATCAGCGTAACCCTTCCCACGCCCACACAACAGACAATAACTCTCTAACAGATCATCAATCATACCCATTCAGACTAATCAATCACACCCATTCAGACTAATCAATCACACCCATTCAGACTAATCAATCACACCCATTCAGACTAATCAATCACACCCATTCAGACTTATCACTCATTCCCACCCGGACTCATCAATGACATCCGTTCAGACTCATCAGTCGCTTACATCCCGACTCGTCGTGCTGTATTTGTGCACAGCAGCGTTCTGTGTGGAAAAAGCCCAACAACGTGTTCGCTTTACCCTCTTTCTATTGTTGAGAAATGAAAAGAATATGGCGGTGCACAAAGCTCTTGATTTATCTGTCGACTGCTGTATCAAACGACCAATATCCACAGGTTGGGTAAGTTCCTACAGTCCCGACAGTTGCAGTAACATGCGATGTCAAGTGAATAAACGCATGTCAGGTCTGTCGTCTTGATACAATTCATATTGCGGAAGTTGATTAATATATGGATGAGCGGTTGGCGTGGTACTCCCCGCAATGCCTGCAGGGCTATCATCCCGCGCACATATAGCAGAGATAACCGCTGCAAATCTACCCGGCTAGCAGTGAGATACAGTCAATATAAGGCATGGCCACCCTCGATTCTAATCCTGCCTTCATAGATGTGCAGTTCAACACTACCATTTAACTGATTCAAAGCATTTCTCAGCATTTTAATTCGTAAATTCATATTTTAAGCTTGAATTTGTAGGATATTTCTTCTAGCATTGATATGTCTCTCCTCTACTGATAAGTTGGCGCTATCATTGCTGAGACAAATCCACTTTCCATCACTTATAAGCTTACTTCTCGTAAATCACAATTGTATATGGATATAACAGCTGATCTAAAATTGGACTTGTGGTCGATGGACTAACCTTGAAATTCAATTGAACTCTAGAATACAACCCCCTCCCCCCTCTCCCCCTCGTATGGCTATCATATAGGACTAGGACACCTCAATAGGATGACGAACGAAAGCCACGGTCATCGACCTCACTTAAGGATTAATGGGGAGCTGTATATTGTGAAAATGCGAATATAGAGTGCTATAAATCATGCGAGTAAAATAAAATCCGAATATTTCTCACAGCCCACCAGACCATACGATGCTTAGCCAAGGTGAACAGGTTGTTATCAGCAATGAAGTGGTTTGAGATAATAAATGCTGCCTTTTCACTTTCTTATTTGATTTATGTTTGCAGAAGCGTAAGCAGCCTTATTTGATTATGCTACAAGTTTTTAAGTCGGAAAGTAGGATCAAAACAAGTCACTGCTAACTAAACATGAACAGTTTATCCAACTGGTCTGTTGTTACATATTTTCCGTGCACAAGATCATCATAGCGCCCGCAAGTCGGTTTCGAGGGCGCTAAGCCGGATAACGAACGAACGCATGTCAGTAAGGAAGAACTGTTTTCCCGACCACTACTCAACAGTCGGTGTCAGAGACAACAGTTCCCTCCACGAATTCATAGAAATGAACTGTGTTTGGCTTCAGTAGGTAACAAAGGAGGTGCATTTTGTATTGAACCTCATTTTGAACACCCCCCCCCCACCGTGGGGAATGAAAAAGATTATCGTTAATCGATGATCGCTATTGGAAAGTTTTTGTAAGCGAGCCAGGCATTGATGCCTCGTGAGACGTCAATTCCCTCAAAAACCTCTACAAAGGCAAGATATGTTTCAGTATTGCCTAAATCAATCACTACAGCCGTCATTGCAACCATAAAGTATAATCACCGGGCTCGAATAAAATAAAATACGAAATCTGACATCCCCGTGACTCGCTCACAAACAACTGCTTGTCTGCTATCTGTAGCGTCTGATCTCCTTAACGGGCCCTCAGCATATAACAGCTCGTTCGAGGTATCGCTATTATTGAATCTTGACCGGCGATACCTAGTATACCAAGGCGTACCTACAACATATTTCATCCAGGACGCGTCATTTATATATCTTAACCTACTCCGCAGAGCACCACGCCGACAGTACAGCAAAATCAAAACCCGACTTTCTGATTACATATGAGCCGCTTCGTGCTGAGAACAAACAGCTCGTGACTGTCCCATTACCAGCTACTTCCTAGCGCGTTTGATGTTTTATTGGCGCATTCAAACAGTTGAATTACTTTGTTTGTAACTGCGCTATGTAGGTCTGCTACCAATGAGAAGATTTCCAAAGAAGAAGAAGAGTTTGCAGATGTTACAGAGCCTGGTAGAGGTGTTATGGCATTGAATAACGCGGAACAAATGCATCATGACATGTCGACGGTAGCAGCAGCTGTCACTGAGCTCTACTGACGCTTGCCATGTGGCGACTTACCCGCTATGTTCTCCGTAGCCGCCAGGGGCTTTTATTACTATTATGATTGACGCGTCAACTAAGTACGATATGATCCCGATACGCATTCTCTGTAATTTGATATACCTCGAACCACGTATCCCATAAACCCTTCAGTGTCGCTACGCAACTACCTCGCTTGACAGGACATAAGCCCACCTCAAATCAAAAAGGCCGTTACAAGAACATGTGTAATCCAGCTCTACTCGCCGAGCACAGTTTACTGCATTCTCCACAAATAATTGGATTATGATCGAGGCGATTCCACGGTGACTACTTAAATTGGAGGAAGTAAAGTGGATGTTCCAACAATGTGATTGATTGGACAACGACAAATTTATAGTGACAACGGGGCGAAAACAACGTCCTTCAACATGTTAACGAGGTCGTTTATGTGATGGAACACTTGTTCATGTGTTAAAAATGTTAGACCATGACGCCAAAGTATGTATAACTCCAACAATTGCGACGCCCACACTCTACGCATCCCGATGTAAACGTCGCGCGTTTTTCTGTAACAAGGGATTGTTGATAAAAAGAACCCCTACAGAGCAGAAAATTCCCCAAACTTTATTTTTTCCAAAATAATCAGCGATAATTCCAAACTGAAATCTGTTTCCATGTCAGCTTGTGCTTGAAATAAAAAAACTTCTATCAGGGGGTAGGGGAGGTTGACGACAGATGTCACCACCCGCATAACACCCATTAAACGACCATGACAATTCTCTAACAGCTTGTTCTTATACTTGACACCGGCTTAAGAATTGAGCCTGACACACACACACACACACACACACACACACACACACACACACACACACACACACACACACACACACACACACACACACACACACACACACACACACACACACACACACACACACACACACACACACACACACACACACACACACACACACACACACAAACACACACACACACACACACACACACACACACACACACACACACACACACACACACACACACACACACACACACACACACACACACACACACACACACACACACACACACACACACACACACACTCGCATAACACTCATCATGAGGCCATGACACACAAGATATGAAAATATAAGCTCCACTTGCAATCATGAATAACTTGTGGCAGAACATTCTGATTCCCAAGCAAACGCGGCTGTGGGATTTTAAAAATTTACAGGAGACGCGACTTAATTCCTGAAAAATTGTCGCATTTAAATGCGATGCCAATAATTAGTGGTAAACATAGCTCATCTTACGAGATACAAATAACTCTAGAGACAGATCAGTACAACATAGTCGATAAGAAAATGGACTCATCCAGAACACCATCGTGTCTTACACTCTGAGGAACTTGAACGACGGCAAATACGTTTTCATTTTGGATCGTCTTGGCATTGACAGCTGTTATCTGTTACAGCTTACAGCTTATTCCCATTGGTACAATTTTATTTCTACATAACCTCCACAGATATATTTAACACCCATTGTTATTCTCACTAATGAGCATATTGATTTAACACCAAAGACATTCTTATTCTCAGGTTACTCAGATCCAAACACGTTACATGATGGGGGGGGGGGGGGGGGGGGGCATGATGGGGGGGGGGGCTCTGTTATAAGGTGTACATTTGTCATCCGGTGTATCCTGTGCTGCTATACTACTGACACATACCCTAGATGAAAGCAGATAGCTGTACGGTTAGAATGTTTTAAATTTCCCTACTGTTTTTGGAAATGATATCCACAAAGTTTAAGTCATATCAGTCACCCTGGGTGGTTTTATGGCCAAGCATGACGGGATGAGACATTGAATAAAGAAACAAGAAAGTACAAGAATGGCCTGTATGGCCGCATAAGATGGACAATTAGACAGACAGTGACAAAGACGGCTAGTCAAGATGAAGCAACAAACTTTAAGATACAGATTTACATATTCAACTCAGGAATATGACACTGTTATCCTTTAAGTGATGTAGAAACACTCATAGGTGTCCCACAAAGCTCAACCGTAATTTCTGCAGATAACCTAAATAACCATCTGATATCTTGACGAAGTGGATCTTTGTCTTGTGGTTTACTGGAGCTGACAACCCACGTCATCTGCACATATAAAGGCTCTAAGTTATAACTTACTGTTATGAAACATATTTATAACACAGGATTGGCTATCAGTTAATAAACCTTTACAAGTTTGTATGTGGTTGTTGCAACCCCGATGCTGTGAATGCTGCGTGGACGAGCAAGTGTTTTCAAGCAGCGTGTGGATTTCTTTTCTGACTAACTCTAGAACAGCAACATAAATAAAACATGCCACGCTGCCAAACATTCTCTGTGCGTAGTACCCTTCTATTGGTTTGCACTCACTATGTTCATAAAGCACTGACCATTTAGAAGTGAGATATATAACATAATCTCATATTCAGTTGATAAATAGAAAAGCACATGTGTGCTATAACAATCCTACCCAAAACGGTTGTTTTTATGCTATGCCATCATAAAAAGAGCAGCATTTGCTTAGTAAGAACATTCCCAAGCTATTTCACAAAATTGATATTCGTTCAAACAAATATGAACAGACGTCCATCGAAGCTCCTGTGTACACCTGTGGCCTACTCTAGATGCTACCACATCATGGTCCTGTGTGCACCTGTGACATACTCTAGATGCTACCACATCATGGTCCTGTGTGTACCTGTGGCCTACTCTGGATGCTCTTTCTATTTGCATTACAGTGGAAATCTGAATCACAAGTAGAACGGATATGGCACAACACAATATGTTTCTAAAAGACAATATTTTGGTACCATGTTAATCGTCAGGCATGCTGTACAATATACTTATTATGATGAATTGACTGGAGCTAATTAGCTGGAACATTTTATATTAGCGAATACCTGTGAGATACTTTTGTCACGACACTGAAGTGACTGGAAACACTGAATGACTGATAAAAGACGTCCTGATAAGAGACGGCATGAATTTACTGATTATAGACACAGCTGAAAGTGACATGATTAGGGACGGCACTAGATGGGACTGACATTTTGGTGACCACATACCTGACCATGAGTGACTGATTAGGGACCTGAAAAACAATAATAGACACGTTGATACTATGTGCGCATTACACACTCTTATGAAAAGATATGACTGAAGTGACAGATAAAAGAGGGCACTGATCACAATATGAAGAGACGGCATTGAAAGACAATATTTGACACAGCTGAAGTGTATGATTCAGGGACATGAAGTGAATGATTAGGACACTGATGACTTATTATGATGAATTGACTGGAAGTGACTAACTGATGACTGATAGTGACGGATACTTTATGATTAGACGGCATGAAGTGACTGATTAGATGAATTGATTAGAGACGGACATGTGACTGAAGTGACTGATTAATATGAAAGTGACTGTTCAAGACGGCTGAACTGAAGTTGACAGTGAAGTAACGACAGGGGAGTGACTGGACATTAGAGACGACATGAGACGGCACTGAATACTGATTTTATAGACTGACAGGTTGACTGATAAGAGGACGGCACTATGAAGATTACGGCACTGAAGTGACTGATGAAGTGATGATCAAACGGCACTGAAGTGAATGATATTAGATGACAAAGTGACACTGAAGTGACTGATTTTCAATACGTGACTGATTAGGGACGGCACTTCGTAATAAGTCTGATTTTATTGAAGAGTCAATACTGTCACCAAGTGACGCATAGTAATAAGTTTTTCAATCAATTGCGTCTTATACACACTGAGTAGGGGGCACTGAAGTCTTCGTAATAAGTCTGATTAAGTGACGGCATGAAGTGACAAGGGAAGTTGGGTGGAAATGTACACCAAGTCGCTTCGTAATATTGTCTAATCAATTCAGGTTGAAAAAAATATATGTGTGATGCTTAAACGTGTTATCAACATGGCGACAACAAAGAACACCGAACAACGCATTTTACTTAAGTCGCTTCGTAATAAGTCTAATCAATTCAATACCTGTACACCAAGTCGTCGTAATAAGTCTAATCAATTCAATACCTGTACACCAAGTCGCTTCGTAATAAGTCTAATCAATTCAATACCTGTACACCAAGTCGCTTCGTAATAAGTCTAATCAATTCAATACCTGTACACCAAGTCGCTTCGTAATAAGTCTAATCAATTCAATACCTGTACACCAAGTCGCTTCGTAATAAGTCTAATCAATTCAATACCTGTACACCAAGTCGCTTCGTAATAAGTCTAATCAATTCAATACCTGTACACCAAGTTTGTTTAGTAGTGTCTTCAGAAACGGTTGAGAAAAAGTGGCATCATATTGTGATACTAAAATCATTCAGACATAAATTCATATTGACGCATTATCTGATTTGCGAAGATGTAGATTTTTCCTTATGTATGGGTGGGTTAATATTCTGTAACAAACCACTATTGCGCTCAAATAAGCCGGTCTGCTTAAACAATGTTTCACCCATGTGAAGGGCAATAATATATAATGTACATGAGTAGATTAGTCCAGACCGAATTTATGCCCCTATTAGATTTTATTATTCGTGACGTTCATCACTATATATATCGGCTATATGCGTCTAATTTACGGCACGTGCTTGGTAATCCTGAAGCCATCGGCCGTCAATTCATTTTGATTCGAGATTATACTTATGATGGTATCATCACGCCAGCAAGTGTCTTCTCGGACAGGATAAGTCTGTTGAGAAAGGACACTGTTAAAAGTAAGCGCACCTTGCCAATCCCGGTACATATAATAAGAGTACTCTTTCAACTTTGCGAAACTGTGCACAGAAAGGAAATATATATCCATGCTAGATAATTAGCTATTTATTGCTCCGCATGGATCCAGCTGTTGTGATTGATGGATGGAGTAAAAGGCATGCAAATACCTAGCATGGCTAAGTGGTGAATCAGTCACATCGTCAATCACAAGGGTTCACAGGATGATAGTTTATGTAATATGTATTTTACATAATGTATGTGTGAACATTGCAATGAATCAGCACAAGAATCAGACTGAGTGACTCGGTTAAATCAGTCGACGACTAGACCCATGAGTAAGGTTAGCTCACTCACTCTATGTAGAGACTAGTTATGAGTCGTATTGCAAACTCCTACAAGTCTGTGATGGCACCAGCTTTAGAAGAAATGTATGGAAATTTAAACAATATCACCACTTTAATACAATTCCAATAACTCTGTTTAGCGGTCCCATTGCTTGACTCCTTGGACATGAATAATAAGTTATCAGTTATATGTGTTGCGTAAGTATGCTAACAGGAGTCCATTGTATGCTTTATCAGACTCTTTATCAGTCTTTGCGCCTGATAGTGATGAGGTAGCTCACCTGAACAACATAATTCATGACACTACAAGAATCAGCATGCGAGAACTTTAACTACATTTTCTAATGTATAATGAGCTTGGGTTTCCCCTTGCATCAATAATCAGAGATTCCTGTTGCTTATTATGAGCCCTATAACTAATGTAAATCGTACAAGAAAAAGTGAAGTTGGCTTTATGATAGGGCGTGTGATTTGGAAGCGCGTTTTTAGTGAATATTGCCGCCAGTGGCTATCGTGGATGAATCCTGTAATGTGTTATTGTGTGATCATTAAGAGAAGCCTGACAAGCAATGCAAATAGAAATTGGCGCATAGAGATTACAAAAGGAGGGTTGATATTTTAAAAACGTAAACATTAGAGCCATTCTTGGTATTTGCTCGGCTAGAATTAATCATTTGTTTCACCGATGCCTGGCGTGCTGCTTTGTAGAATGACAGGGGTTTGGGGGCTTTGATTGTTTATGGTGCTATGGTTATTCAGGATTGTTCAACTGGAACATAATGAAGTAAGGGCTCATTGAATTCCCATTACGATAAAAGCTGCATGATTTTCTACATTTACCGTCGGAGCTGTTATACGTCCATTGCTTCAGTGCCTTTCAGATAAATTCTGATAGGAACAGTTTCTTGTCTATGGATAACTGAAGCTTCATTAACTGATTTACTGACGCAACTACAAGTGTTGATTGCACAGATGGCTATATCGAGTGAAAAAGTTTGGTGCAGTAAAATTCACACGATATTTTTGAAGGAGGGAAATTTGTAACTTTGAGAGAATGCATATACCCGGGATTCCATGCACTGATATAAACACCACCCTCATTTATATATACCTCCCGATGGGCTCAGATGAATGCCAGAATAGTTTCTTCCCATAACGTGATATTAGTCATATTACCGTAGTTAATTTATAACGTCACTTTTTCTACACAAATTTGCTACCATTTAGAATTTTCCACAATCCGCAATAACTTCTCAGATATCATTGTAGATGATCATTATCAGCATATCTCATTGTATACTTGACTGATTATTCGACTGCATTCTAGACTGTTGACTGTATACTACTCTTTTTTTACCGAAGGTGCCTTTTAAAAATGAGTGCATATTTTGCTTTTCTTCCGGAGCTGGATTTGGTCCATTGTATTTGAATTATTACTTTGATCACATTTAATACAGTTTAATACAGTGAATGGTATTCATTACGGATCAAATATCCCATTTCGAGAAATATTCTTTAAAAATATTATGTAATAGCGATATAAAGGCGGTCAATTGTATTAACTGGCCACTCGCAATGATTATTTCAAACATGATATTCTTTTTAAGCAGCCGCACACTTGTCCGAACTAATGCTGATGGATTCTTGCATGACCTCGATTCTATTAATCAGTACAAAGAGTGGGACGCACGCGGAGGGACAGGACCATAATCACCTACGGGTTAGCATCAGACGTCAATCATGTTAACTTCATCCATGAACACCTGCCACATATTCTTACTGCATACCCGAGTCAGTCGAGAAGCAATTATTTCTGCGCACGCAATCATCTGCGCACGCAATCATCTGCGCGCGCATGATGTTACGGCTCGTAGAAATTACTGACAAATTAGAAGGCGGTGCAGGTTATTATGTGGCAAAGCCGCTATGTCTAATAGGCTACAAGTCTATTGGAAAAATTATGCGGGGTTACTTCCTGATATTGCTGCTATGTCTGCGACACTACAAAATATGACAGCACCTCATGATGAATTCATGCTGTTAGCAATAAATGGAGGCACAAGCATTTGCTATCGCTCTTTGGCGGCCGATGCTTGAACACCGAATGACTCAGCGGGCAGAGGCGCACCCTAAGTATGGCAAGCATGCCACTTCAAGTAGGGCGCGTTTGAGTTGCTTCTGTTAAAGTCAGACAAGCTGTCTAGCAGGTTACTTGTACGGTGTTGCATTCATTTACGCATTATTTTGTGTTCTTTGTGGTACAAGGAAAATTAAAGTTTTCAATCAGTCTTCAGAACTTTACAAATTCCTTTATTGCAGCTATTGTTTGCCCCATGAAGTTTTCACCTGATAAATTTATAATGGCAATTATAAAATTAAACTTATATATTATTTAGATATTACATAATTGAAATATGCTTCATGGTAATTTGGTTCGCATATTTGTACTCAATTCGTTTCATCATGCGTATAATGCTTCATGATGTTTACCACTTAGATTATGATTAATCATTTATTAATAATGAGGGAACTGTTTGTGAAGAACATGCAAGCAGTTCGACATATCCGTTGTAATTTGTGGATGTTACCTGTACCTACCATACATTCATGTGTGTACTCCAATTTTCAGATATACATTCTGCGTTGAACTTAACCTTTTGTTTGTAGACTTTGATTATCTACCGCTCGGTAGCATAAAAGCCTTCATCGGATAGCGAAATGAAGTTGTTCCTATGTGTGAT
>CM067357.1:51025330-51065330 GCA_034190875.2 Urechis unicinctus
ATACGCGGCATTGAACACCTTCTCATCAGAGGTTCCACCCTAGATCTACTTTTCCGTGCATATTCTCTCTGGATGTATCCACCGGTGTCAGCAAAGAGGTTATTTTTTCCACAGCACTGATAAAAGATTGTGAATTTTATTTTTCATCTTCTCTTTTCTTGTTGCATCATGCAGTGAAAATTATAGGATGTTGTATAATCAGAGAATGTATTCTCAGATGAATTCAGGATGAATGTGTTGCATAAGCTGTAGCATGGTTGAATGATAACAGTGGCTTTAAAAAAAGCGCGATTATTGACTGGTCTGTGGTAACTGGCCATAGGCGTCTATTGAAGATAATAAACCACATCAAAGAGGCGAGTTATTGCAAAACAGGCTTGACATATATCGACAATAGTACCAGTAAAAGTTGGAAGAGGTAGCTCAGTACTGAAGAGTGTTCGAAGCAGTGAATGTGCGTGGGGTATTTGTATGGTATGAGCGGTCATTAAGACGAGAAAACAAACGAATAATATGCTTCATCGGCTCTGCCCAGAACCAGCTATTGATCACACACATTGGGCTAGATGACCGAGCGCTGGGTTGACCACTAGCTTTGGTCGCTACTCCCAAGTTATGATTTCAATCATTTTCTCGTCGTTTACCTCCAACAGCATACGAATAATGGCGGTTGATGAACGTGGTCCCTTCATATTCCCAGTCCCGGGAAACTTGTTTACACCATTCTTCATTTATTCTAGTTAGCATTGATTTACTTTGGTTAACTCGTTGTTAAGGTCAAGAAGATAAAAAAAGCGATATATCTACCCCTGTCTGAATATACCTGCTCCTCTTACACATCGCGCCTGCTTTCGTTGTTTTGCTTACACCTGTCATAACATACACTTGTTGGGACGACAGGTAAGGTTAATCTAATGCGCAGCTGGTTGACCCCGTTTTCTTGTATGGAACTGTAAAAAGTTGTGATACTGATCTTTAGGATTGTTTGCTTATGTTCAATGTGGAACATATTGTACAACAATGGGCCGCCTGAACAATGATGTACATATATCATGGTTATATAACATGATTCTGTTTAATCATTCTGTTGCGAAATAACATCTGCCCCCGACGTAATCAGCTTCTGTTGCGTATGATGCATTGGTATGGCTACTTTTGTGTTGCGTTTTATGCCTCCTCCGTCTACTGACATGAATCACATGCTCCCTTCGTCTATTGGTATGATTCTCATGCCTCCTCCGTCTATTGGTATGATTCTCATGCCTCCTCCGTCTATTGGTATGATTCTCATGCCTCCTCCGTCTATTGGTATGATTCTCATGCTCCCTTAGTCTATTTGTATGATTCTCATGCTCCCTTAGTCTATTGGTATGATTCTCATGCTCCCTTAGTCTATTGGTATGATTCTCTTGCTCCCTTAGTCTATCGGTATGATTCTCATGCTTCCTTCGTCTATTAGTATGGCAAATCCTCGATATAACTAGAACATTATACACTGGGCAGTTGATACCATTGACTTTAAATTGGCGTTATTACAGCCTTGTATGTTATCCGCACTGTTCACATACAAGGGTCGTTTGTGAGGCCAAGGTTGCAATTGGCTAGATTTGCCGGTCTTATATGCTTGGTGATTTGGCAATAACCATACATAAAACAAGTATCCATGCATCTTCAAAGAAGGTTTATCGCTGAGCTATGGGCCTCCATATGATCAGTGCATCCAACGAACATCAGCTTGCAAAACAAACATCAGCTCGTGGTTAATTTATGTACATCCATAATGCTATCATTATAGCATATCATCTTTCAGAATTGCCTGAATCCATTTATCTTTAATGTGCCATTTGCAGTACTTGCATCTGTGCGATAAATCAATATGGTCCTCAGGCAAGTCAGCATGCTGTTGGTACAACCTAAAAGACAAAGGTGAAGGAGATTATACGGCCACTTATTCTCGGCTCGACCAATCTGCATTTTATATTCATAATATGTGCCTCACATCCGTTGTACCCCCAGTAGACGTAGCTATGAATGAAGGTATGTATTGGTAGATACCATTCCGATGCCTCAGCAATGATGCATCGTCGGAACACTCATCAAGGTAAAACTGCATGTCGATGATTGTTCACAAAGTGGTGTTAAGAATGAGTGAATTACACATTGTCGATAGCGTATGAGAAGCGGAAAGGCTATTAGCTGAGATTGTGTGACTGGGTTGCCAATAACCCAGACCCCTATGCGCTGCATTATCCACACATAACACCAAGATCGGTTATGGTAGAAGATGAAGTGAAACAGCAAAATGCTTAGAAGCTCTCAATGTCTTCTCGGTTGAAACGTCGATAGTAAAAAATGCGTTGGCTGTTTGAATACCAAACAACAATTCATTGAAATGCAAGATTTCAAGATGCATGATGATGACAGTCAACTGGTCAGTGCCTAAGTGTATTGCTGAGTTGAACAAGTTGTATAACACAAATCAGTTCACTTATTCTCTTGGCCCTGATACACAACTTTTGATAGTGTATTTATAGTTTTTGTAAGTGTGCCTCTTAACATTTATATAAGACGCGATAGTAATTTATCACACTGCTTCATACTGGCCATAAAGTCGTCAAGTTTGAGGTCCATCACTTCCTGGTGAGGTTTTATTACTTCGGATGCTAGTACTCACTCACCGCTCTATAATGTAATTTACTAGCATCGGACGACGATCACGTGTGATACGTTGCTTTCATAAACACCAACGAGCATGGTGTTTTAGGAAGGTTAAATCGGTCTTTTTTACGACTGGTGTTTCGACGTACCCGTCGAATTCAATCGCCTCCACACGGAATAACTCAATGAGGGTAGCACTAATGCTTTTACCCCCGGTGATAGCTAGCAACCATGGTGTATACAATCACGTTATGACTCAGCAACATTGATTAGCATCCTTTAAACACATGATCATGCCTAATGTTGCACAATCAAAGGAAAACACACATCCACCAATCCCAACCGGACCATACATGATCCTGAAACTGAGATGCATCTTTTGTTTTGTGACACGATTGCTTGGTTTTAATATAGAGAAATAATGATGATGTTGAAAGTAATTGGCGGCATGATATATTGATGCAGCACAGTGCAGGTGAGTCATGTAAATACTGATAAACGAAATTTGGTATCCTAGTGTAAAAACAACCCACCAACACCATTCTTTCGTCAAGACACCACTATACGCAGTCAGTTAATCAATAATACACACTGTTTGTTTAGGTTCTCTCAGCTTCGTTTGACATGAAATATGCTTATGTAATATGGTCATGTTATTGTGTGTGTTTATGGGTGGTCTGACCACTGTCGGTTAAACAAAGCGGCAACACTGACAGCGGGAACGGTTTCGCATTTACATCCTTATTCTGTCTGCTTCTTGTTAGTAGCAAACCGAATGTCAGTAGGTACAAAGCCAGCCAATCATAACTAAGCCATCATTAACCGACTGCGTTGAATCAGCGAGATATATATCGCCCAAAAGCATCTGAAATTGTAGCTCATCTTACTCTGCAAGGACAAGTATTTCAGCAAATTTAGAAACGGAAACTGTATATCAAAACGACAGCGGTTTGTTACAATATGCTCTATGAAAAAAATAATCATTAAAAACATATGCTATTCAGCAAACCCGCACATCAGTGAAATAGCGGTATATTATAACATACCGCTTTGATAATATGAAACGCTTCAAAACGTTTATGTCATTTTCAGCAGCACAGACATAGCAAGTTCCATCAGTACGCTATGATTATAGCTAACACAAGCCAGCTATATATCCGACACTATATATGTGATGGGAAGATCACATATAAATAATCAGGCCGCATGCTACCATCCGATGGCGATGCTTAGCCCAATTATCGCCCTATATCTATAACCACAATCCATGGTTAGTAAATATTGTTAATTCATAATATTTAGAGATATACAATAGCTCATTAATTCGTTGTGCTTTTTGTTGTTTATATGTGTATACAATTGCAGATTGCAAACATGTACGTCCTATAGGGCTACAAAGTGATGTCGTCAAAATCCCATTAAACTCCATGTTGATCCGGCGGAAAGGTGCAAAAACACCCATACTGGCTCCAACAAAAAGGGGTCCCTTTAGCATTGCTATACAAGATAAGGACTTTTGACGCCTTCTATTTTGCCCTTTAAATAGTTTCTAGCTGATGTATTATCAATATGATAGAGCCCCAGCGATTCTCTAAATAACCATATACGTTTGATATTTATCCCAGGCGTAGTCACGGAGATATTTCCGCCCAGACATGGCTTGAAAGCTACAGCGCAAATGCGTTAAGTAAACCAGTTTGGACCGTAAGCTGTGCTGTAACGTCACACTTTGTTATAGATCGCTGGAGGATGTTATGATTTTGCGGCAGAAAAACAACATCCTCACACACAAATATACACGATGAACGATATCTTCAGTACTTGTTGCCAGTTTTAGCAGGAAAAACTTACACGTTCACCAAGTAGACTTGGTATATGGGTATATTAAATGAAAAATTAATTACTGCGTGAATTTTTGCAACTTTCTTTTTAACAGCTACATTAGTAATATACCATCCATACGATTGTGCTGAAATCTTTTTTATCAACATAAAGATCAAAGGTCACAGGTGACCAAGAAGTAAATAATTCATCATGGTTGACCAATTGGGAGCCCATAAGTAATTGATTGGTTTTAGCTCCGCGTAGGTCCTGTTGTTGCTATTGACCGAAAGAGTCGTAATCCACAACTATGAGTTACAGAGGCTGATACCGTCAGGTGCAATAAACCGTCCTGTCACTTTTGATTGCCAGTTCCGTTTGTATATTTCCCTCATAATTCCAGAGATGCAGCGATTTTGCCTGGGTGCTTGTTCTTGCATAGTGCGAAAGGCTAAACATACGTCGTGAAGCTAATGGGTCGTTTTGGTCTGGTGCTTTACAGCAAGTGTGGGCTGTTTATGGAACCGGATGAGACTAATTTTCAGCACGTGCTTTGTAATCCGGTAAGGTAGATTGTTCATCAATAGGCTATGTATGTTGTATGTAATAGTTAACATTGCTGGCCATCATCTTTACTGTAAGGCAACATATTTCCACATTATTGAGTTTATTTCTATGGCATTATTCCAAGTCCGTACGTTCTGACAGTTAATCCGCTTAGACAGACGCTGTTGATTTAGAAAGGACCCCGTACTGTATGTACGTCATGGCATCCCCATTGACGGTCATATGGTAATTAATTAATCCTTCTGAGCCTTTATATAACATACACACTGAAGCAACAATTAAAGTACGTCATCAGTGATGACGTTGGTGTTATGATGTTAATATGCTCTGAGAACGCACCAATTCCTTTGCTAATTGAGCTGACAAGCATATACTGCTGCATCATCGACAGACCCAGTTGCCTATAAGTCGTGTACGCTTGCCGTTAAAAGCAATTTCGTTCGTTAGACGATAGATTAATGATACTCGGATGGTTCGTCGTCACCATTGAATACCAATGATTTACGCATGCTCTTTACTCATGTCGGTTACCGGTAAGTGACCTTTCAACGAAGGAATGTTTTGTAACACATGCTATTTCAGTGAAGCCGGCGATTCGCATTCACCAAGAAGTGAATCTCTCAACAGCAGCGCAGATCACCCACATATGTTATTCACTAACTCGTGATGAGTAATGCTTAGCAGTAACCTTGCAAGTCAATCACCAATGGGAGATAAAAACATTATTGACCTAAACATTGTCAACCATGCTGAATATTTATTGGCTTGTTTTTCTTTTTATAGCGGCAGACTTTCTACATACTCATTGCCATAGTTCGGTCTCACAGGAGTGCATTCTGCATCTCATTTACCATGTGGGTGCTATTACGAGTCCATTTGGTCGCTCAATAATAGATTCCTGATTTGGTTAACCCATAACTCCACAGTAGGTTTACAATATGTGGCGGGGTCGATAACGCACTTTATGATGGCTTATATCGATTCTGTTGTTCGACCCACTGCGGCGCATTATTTTATCATTATCTGCATGTGTGCCTGTTGTGTGAAACAATATGTTTTCAATAAGTGCGTTCGTCTGTTGTGATCGATGCAGTCATTTGTAAGTTGTATTGTATGCGTGGGTGGGTAGGACATATGTCTTTAGGTGCTTGTCATTATGTTTGTCCGTATGTATATGTGTGTGTGAACTTTAGTCACATTTTTTATATGTTTTGTGAAGAGGTGATGTAAGATGTATGGCGAATGTGGTGTGGAATTTTGGCACTTTTTACCAAAGTCATGTTAGAAATGCGGATCGATTTCAACTATAAGTACTGTTACACCATCATGTAGCATACAAAGATACTACTTATTGTTTTTTATAGCGCAAAACTACAAAACACTGTTCTATGCGCTGTACATAGAATATATAAATAGTTGCAATTATTTATATATATATGAAAGAGTAAAAATGATAGATTGTTTTTTAATCATATGTGTAGAAGAGTTCATAATCCTTCATGTCAACATGATGATTTATGCGCTTGTTTAAATAACAATGCCTTAAGCTTCCTCTTGAACACGAAGTCTGTGGAAGTCTTATATCTGCAGGCGAAGAGTACCAGAGTGTAGCACCTGATACTCTACGGGATTACTCTACGATGTTAGATACTTTGGAACAATGAGTATTGAGATGATGGACCAGGCTTAGTGGTTCCACGTCGACAAGCACCCACATGATGACAGTCTTACCATGCACTTTTCTTAATAACGTACTGGACTACACTGGAATTTTATATAATGTCAACTACTGTTGTGTGTTTTCTACGTCTGAGAGAATATGATTATTTTACATCGCGCCTTTTCGTTTCGAGAAGAATGGTTATTGTTCAATGTAGGCTCAATGTGGACGATTTTAATGGCATATATTAGACGCGGCCAGACGAGTCCCAGTCAACCACATTCAATGGCTATTGCCTTATTGTATTTAGCCTCACTTAACCTCATCTATATCCTCGATTTAGGCAATTCTTCGCAAAGGTCAAGAAGATGAAAAGAGCAATTAATAAACTCCCACTGATCGAATACACCTGCTCGACATACAAACTACGCCCACATTGTTTAAGGTGTAAACGCAAAACATAATGGAACAGAGAGATTATGCCGGGTTTTTTTTACGGAAAGCAGTAGATGTAGCTTCTTTGTTATAAAGCGTGGATTGCATTGGGGACTCTCGCCCATCCTTGAGTGAAATCAATAACACTTATCAATGATCATATAATGACAGTATTTTGATCAATAAGCTTATATGAATAAGACTTTATGATTGATATTACTCTAGGTCCTTCTTGGAGCAAGCTTGCAATTTCCCCAACTGCTGCATCGCGTACACAGCAAACGTATATAACATGACAAGAACTACTGCATCGCGTACACAGCCAAGGTATACAACATGACAAGTACTGCTGCATCGCGTACACAGCAAAGGTATACAACATGGCAAGAACTGCTCCATCGCGTACACAGCCAAGGTATACAACATGACAAGAACTGCTGCATCGCGTACACAACCAAGGTATACATCATGACAAGAACTGCTGCATCGCATACACAGCCAAAATATACAACATGACAAGAACTGCTGCATCGCGTACACAACCAAGGTATACAACATGACAACAACTGCTGCATCGCATACACAGCCAAAATATACAACATGACAAGAACTGCTGCATCGCGTACACAGCCAAGGTATACAACATGACAAGAACTGCTGCCTCGCGTACACAGCCAATGTATACAACATGACAAGAACTGCTCCATCGCGTACACACCCAAGGTATACAGCATGACAAGAACTGCTGCATCGCGTACACAGCCAAGGTATACAACAAGAACTGACAAGAACAGCTGCAAGAACGCGTACACACCCAAGGTATACAACATTTCAAGAACTGCTGCATCGCGTACACTGCCAACATATACAACATGACAAGAACTGCTGCATCGCGTACACAGCCAATGTATACAACATGACAAGAACTGCTCCATCGCGTACACAGCCAAGGTATACAACATGACAAGAACTGCTGCATCGCGTACACAGCCAAGGTATACAACATGACAAGAACTGCTGCATCGCGTACACAGCCAAGGTATACAACATGACAAGAACTGCTCCATCGCGTACACAGCCAAGGTATACAACATGACAAGAACTGCTGCATCGCGTACGCAGCCAAGGTATACAACATGACAAGAACTGCTGCATCGCGTACACAGCCAAGGTATACAACATGACAAGAACTGCTGCATCGCGTACACAGCCAAGGTATACAACATGACAAGAACTGCTGCATCGCGTACGCAGCCAAGGTATACAACATGACAAGAACTGCTGCATCGCGTACACACCCAAGGTATACAACATTTCAAGAACTGCTGCATCGCATACACTGCCAACATATACAACATGACAAGAACTGCTGCATCGCGTACACAGCCAATGTATACAACATGACAAGAACTGCTGCATCGCGTACACAGCCAAGGTATACAACATGACAAGAACTGCTGCATCGCGTACACAGCCAAGGTATACAACATGACAAGAACTGCTGCATCGCGTACACAGCCAAGGTATACAACATGACAAGAACTGCTCCATCGCGTACACAGCCAAGGTATACAACATGACAAGAACTGCTGCATCGCGTACGCAGCCAAGGTATACAACATGACAAGAACTGCTGCATCGCGTACACAGCCAAGGTATACAACATGACAAGAACTGCTGCATCGCGTACACAGCCAAGGTATACAACATGACAAGAACTGCTGCCTCGCGTACGCAGCCAAGGTATACAACATGACAAGAACTGCTGCATCGCGTACACAGCCAAGACATATTTATATACCGAGTCGCCAAGGGATATAAATCACATAAATCACTCGATTTCATCGAGGAGAATCAAGTCACTATCAGATCAATCGACAAGATCTCCAGTACTGAGTCTAAATTCGACAGTTTCAAGGCTGAAATTAAAGCATCTCATCTAGATACTGTACTATCAGCAGATTACTGGCCCGAAGGCGTTTGTGTCCGGAGATTTTTCAAGTCTAAGCAAGTAAGCAACGTAGACAAAAGTTCGCTTTGATGTTCTTGACCGCATTTTGTTATTTTTTATTCATACATAAATGGCTACCACAAACAAATTAACGCTGGGGTCTTTCAATTGTAAAGGACATGCTAGTGATCGCATAGCTTATATCAATTAATTGCTGCAAAATTGTAATATATTGTTACTCCAAGAACACTGGTGTTTACAAGAAAACCTTTGCTTATTAGAAAATCAATTGGACGATGTAACTGTGATTGGCGTATCAGGGGTCAATGAGGGTCAATTACTAATCGGGCGACCATATGGTGGATGTGCCATCGGTTTTAAAAAGTCGCTTGGTTGTACAATAAAGCCTCAGACGTCTGATTGTAACAAACAGTGCTTGCGTGATAACAGTACCTAACCACGCTAAAATGCTTCTTATCTCTGTATACATGCCGTGCGACTCAAACTGTACAAGTAATATAGAATTGTATCGAGATGTGTTGAGCGAGATGTCATTAATTGCGCTTAAGAATGATGTTGAATATGTTGTCATTGGTGATTATTTTAATACTGACCTAAGTAGAGATAACTCAAGACACACTACACTGTTACGATTGTCATTACTTACATGAAGGTCATAACCTGTCAGACCACAGTCCAGTAATTTTAGAGCTTAATATTCCTATTGAATATGTGCCCATGCAGGGCAAAGTATTGCATACTTTGCCTTTTTGGAAATGTGCTAATGCATCTAAC
Organism: Urechis unicinctus; assembly: GCA_034190875.2. Classification (NCBI taxonomy): domain Eukaryota; kingdom Metazoa; phylum Annelida; class Polychaeta; order Xenopneusta; family Urechidae; genus Urechis; species Urechis unicinctus. The sequence goes on from CM067357.1 coordinate 51,035,218, forward strand.
ATTGAGGCGTTCAAAGTTCAACTCAATGATTTACTTACTGCTATAGAGTTGCCATACGAAGCACTGCAATGTAATGACGCGCACTGTACTGACCATACCGACGCAATTATTTATTACCACGAAGCAATCCTTAATGCACGTATATTAGCGGCACAAAAGGCTATTCATTCTGTAAGACAAAAGTCAAAAACAGGCTGGAAAACCCTAGTCAGTATTTTGGCATCGTTTATGGGTCGACAGCGGAAGGCCAATTGTGGGCTGGGTGAAGGAGATAATGATAAAGACCAAACGCGAATATAAAAGAATTTCGAGATGGGTTGTCAGGAATCAGGACAAGTTGTCGGTAGAACGCATGGCGGAAGCTTTAAAACCGATGGAAGCCGTGATTTCTGGTCTGACGTTAAGAAAAGAAGTGGTAAGTCAAGTGTTGTGCCAGCAGTTGTAGATAATGTGAGAGGTGAGACTGGTATTCATGAATTGTTCTCTACCAAATACAAAGAATTGCTTAATAGTTTGTCATATAATGTTGATGATTATGAGCGATTAAGAGTGGTTCTGAGCGACCACGTTGAGCAAAGATGTAATTCAGGCAAATGCCAATTTGATCATTATATTTCAGTCAGTGACGTCATGGCAGCTGTGGAGAAAATAAAGGCCCACAAGGCTGACATTAATGAAAATGTAAATTCGGACCATATTATAAATGGCACTCGTGAATTTTTTACACATTTATCTATGTTGTTCAATTCAATGATTGTTCATTCATTCACCCCAGTTGAAATGACAAGATCTGTGATCGTTCCTTTGCTGAAAAACAGCAATAACTATCCATCGATAGCGCTGAGTAGTGTTGTAGGCAAGGTTTTAGATAACGTTATTTTGTCAAAGTACTCTAATGTTCTAAGCACCAGTCACCTCCAGTTTGATTTTAAACCACACCATTCCACTTCTCAGTGTACTTATGTAGTTCAAGAAGTTATAGATTTTTATGTCAATCAAAAATCGCAATGTTATGTTGTGATGCTAGACGTATCAAAGGCATTTGATAGGGTTAATTATGTTAAATTGTTTCAATTATTGATACGAAGAGGTTTGTGTCCTACTATTGTAAAGTTGATCCTTTATATGTATTTCAACCAATCGTTGTTAGTTAAATGGGGCTCTAATGTGTCTGAGGCATTCCAATGCAGTAATGGCATAAATCAGGGCGGGGTGTTATCGCCGATTCTTCTCTGTATTTATATCGATGAGCTGCTTAATCGTCTTGAACGTAGTAATGTTGGTTGTCATGTCGGTCATCAGTTTATGGGTGCATTTGGATATGCTGACGGCTTAACACTCCTTGCTCCCTCAGTCACTGCTGCCGAGCTTATGATTTCAATATGCGAAAAATACTCACAAGAATACATTGTCATGTTCAATAGGGAAAAAAGTATGCTGTTCTGCCGCAATATTCAACAATGTTATACCAATCTCGAATTACGGCTGAATGGAGCCATTTTACAAAAGTACTCTTAGGTTGTTCATCTAGGGAGTTATACTGGTTATGAAAATAACGATGCGAATATCGAAAAAGCTGTAGGAGAATTGTTTTATCGTACTAACATTTCGATGTCCAGATTCGGCTTTTGCCGCACAGTCGTCCGCACTATGCTATATGATACCTTTTGTACAAGCTTCTATGGTAGTCCTTAATGGAAACTGGATTTAAAGTCACTTGAAAAAATAAGTGTTGCTTGGCAAAAGCGTGTAAGGAGAGTTCTTAAGCTTAATAGAAGATCGTGGTCTCGTTTTTTACCGCTGCTGGTCGGCAGACCAGATATACGCACTCAGCTATCGTTACGTTTTGTTAATTTTGGGGTTAAATGCACCGTTAGTAGCAACCCAAAAGTTCGACTTGCCACTATGCTCGCTAATGTAAGCTCATCTGTCGTATCGAATAATGTAAGATCATGTTTGTCATTACTAAATTTAGACTACCAACAACTGAGTTTTATTAATGAAGGTAACCTTAATCATGTACGTGATATGTTTTTAAAGATTAATGAAGTATCAGCGGAAGACAGGGCGACAATATGCGCTTTGCAAGAACTGTGTCAGCACTGCAACACTCTCTAACACTGCAAGAGGCAGATGAGCTTCTTGTTTTTCTATGCACAAATTAATTGGAACTCATGTATTTTATATTTATACTGCTCAATTAATAAATATTTGTGTAAACCTTGATTTGCGAATAAATGATATATATATATTGCAGTGCATTTCTTTGTTCGTATGGATGTTACTGAAAATATAGTATAGTCAATAAGTAATTATTCCATCCAAAGCATTATGCTGTCTGCTGTGCAATTTATTGGTATCTATGCATCGTAAGTTGTTTCAAACATTGCTATGTGTTAATGTTAGCCGAAGTTCACTGGGGGTAATCTAAAGGTTTAAATCAAGCGCTTCTGACATGGGGTATACATGAAGTAGATATTCCAAAGGTCAATGCTTGCCATAGGTCAGGAAAATCTCTCAAGCTGGATGTATAAGCCTTCTGGCATTCCATTGACGTTTTACGGCCAATCGGGCACACAATCCAGACTGTTCACATGAAGGCCTAGCATGCCGCTTATCAGATTCAAACTTCAAAGAAGACTTACTGCTGCTCGTGTTTTACGGAATTTCCACTGCTGTTTATGCACCAATATCATTCTCAGACAAGACAGCATCGTGCTGGTAAAACCAGACACCGCAAAGGTGAAGGAAACGGGCATGATTTTGTCAGCACCCCTTACAAGCGCTTCGTATCAAGGTTGTACCAGCACTAAACGCGCACCTGTGAATACAGAAACATACTTGATACATTACGTGATAATAGCTCTATTAAACGCCTCGTACTGTCGCCTATCCATAGGTTTGTAAGGAGTAACGCGCATCCAGATGTATGTTGGGTAGTATTCTGTTATTATTTGATAATGAGTTTCACAGTCAGGAACAAGTTACGCCATAAAATTCAAAGACCAACGAGTCATATATGTATATCTGTGCGACACGAGATGCGGTGGATGGAAACGGCAATAACCGTACACAGGGCCGCAGTCAGAACATATTGATGATAGATTACACATTCTTGTCAATTGGATTCTGTGTCGACTCTTTACCGGGAATATTTATGAAATATCGCTCATTTTCTATAATGTGTGGTGTAATGCTATGGTTATGGATGTGCTAAATATAAGAGTTCTTTAGGAAAACTAGTCGGTAGAATAATATAGCAGTCAGTGTCGTTCAGCACCCATTGTTACGAGATAACTATACTTCAATATGCGGGCGATTAGCAAATTGACGAAACCCATCCGACGGAAACGATTCTGCACACGGCCGATGTGGTCGTCACCATGACAATAACAACCTGATGACAGCATGGACATGACTTGGGTCCGGTCTCAGATGGGCTTGATTAAAATCACACCTGCTTGTGTCCCAGCTAACACACCTGTATATCGACAAACAATCAGATTACCCACACAGAGTTAATGTATATATTGCTTAACTGACAAATAACAGGCGTGAGGCTGTAAAAGAAACACTTCAATTGCTAAATACTTGCCACAGTACATGAATCTATTCAACCAATAGCATTGCACCCAAACCGTTCTTAAACAATCAAGAAATCAAGCCCAAAAGAACAACATAGCCGCAACCAAAGCCGACGAAGGAATTTATCACCTGGCGAGACCACACCTGTTTGTAACCCGTCATATGAGCTTGTGTAACCACGTGGATGGATCAACGGTAACCAACACCAATCCAAACCGCTACCCGCCTTTACCAATATGACTAATTAGGCGTCCTTCAAATGGGCCATAACATTGTATATCTCGCTTCACACCCAGCAGTAGAAGCTTAGGGAATTCGCTTGATTATTTATAGCTCATATGAAGACTTAGAGGCCGATTAAGTCGTTGCTCTCTATGTAATGCGAGCCTTATAGAAGCAGAACGTTGCAGCTTTTGTAGAACGTTGCAGCTGTTGCAGAACGTTGCAGCTGTTGCATCAACAACACATGTTTTACAATCATAAGGTGTTTTCAAGTGCAAAGGGTGTTGCTTATGGCTAGTCGCTTATTTTTCGTGAGTAGCTGATGAAAATGATTCACGTGAACTCTGAAGGTTATATATTACTGATCCGGACAAGTACATCGTGATCTGCTGCTGAAAGAGATAGGGCACTTATTCTATGTTGGTCGACCATTTTAAGAAATGAGTAGCTAGAACGATTTGAGAGGAATGTCTATTTATGATTTCATAAGCGCGTGCAAAATAAGCTATATGCAGTAGCCTTGATATGCGTGGTTCGAGTGATCAATGAAGGAGCGCTACTGTGATCAGCCCCGGAATACATTACTATCACATAATCAGCCCTGGAATACATTACTATCACATGATCAGCCCCGGAATACATTACTATCACATGATCAGCCCCAGAATACATTACTATCACATGATCAGCCCCGTAATACATTACTATCACATGATAAGCCCCGGAATACATTACTATCACATGATCAGCCCCGTAATACATTACTATCATATGATCAGCACCGTAATACATTACTATCACATGATCAGCCCCGTAATACATTACTATCACATGCTCAGCCTGGAATACATTACATTACAGCTATCAGCCCCGTAATACATTACTATCACATGCTCAGCTCTGGAATACATTACAATCACATGATCAGCCCCGTAATACATTACTATCACATGATCAGCCCCGTAATACATTACTATCACATGATCAGCCCCGGAATACATTACAATCACATGATCAGCTCCGTAATACATTACTATCACATGCTCAGCTCTGGAATACATTACAATCACATGATCAGCCCCGTAATACATTACTATCACATGATCAGCCCCGTAATACATTACTATCACATGATCAGCCCCGTAATACATTACTATCATATGATCAGCCCCGTAATACATTACTATCACATGATCAGCCCCGTAATACATTACTATCACATGCTCAGCTCTGGAATACATTACAATCACATGATCAGCCCCGTAATACATTACTATCACATGCTCAGCTCTGGAATACATTACAATCACATGATCAGCCCCGTAATACATTACTATCACATGATCAGCCCCGTAATACATTACTATCACATGATCAGCCCCGTAATACATTACTATCACATGATCAGCCCCGTAATACATTACTATCACATGATCAGCCCCGTAATACATTACTATCACATGATAAGCCCCGGACTACATTACAATCACATGATCAGCCCCGTAATACATTACAATCACATGATCAGCTCCGTAATACATTACTATCACATGATCAGCACCGTAATACATTACTATCACATGATCAGCTCCGTAATACATTACTATCACATGATAAGCCCCGGAATACATTACTATCACATGATCAGCTCCGGAATGCAGTCAATGATTTCTTAGCGCTAGATGCATATTCGAACCGTAGAAACATGTTTAGGTCTAAAAAATATAAAGACTAAACCCCTTTTGGACAGCCGTTAGAAGCAGATGATGCTGAGACGCATAAACAAAGCGCTAGAAGCCTCTGTCTAAGACATTTACGAGCACGTACCACACTTTGGTCTTCATCCCACAGACGAAATAGCATTTATTTACTACGAAGCCGTTCCAAAGTAGACACACAAAAAACAATGGACAAAACCGGCTCTACGAAACAACGGTACAACACCAAAACCAGTAAACACAGTTTTTAACAAGGCGATGTCGTTGAACCAAGATAGTGGCATTCAATCCAACAAAGATGAATAGTGGCACTACATCCAACAAAGATGAATAGTGGCACTACATCCAACAAAGATGAATAGTGGCACTACATCCAACAAAGATGAATAGTGGCACTACATCCAACAAAGATGAATAGTGGCACTACATCCAACAAAGATGAATAGTGGCACTACATCCAACAAAGATGAATAGTAGAGAATATAGACCCACTGGATCTCTTGGGTGATCTGTTATGTTCAGTTATCAATAAAAATGGAACACACAGCCGGATCCTGTTTTAGTTAGGAACCTCCCAAGAAGAATCGCTTGTTTTCCGGAGATAAGGAAACATCTGCATAAAGCAAAACACCGGTCCAGCAGCAACGATAAATAGTTAATAATGCATATATATGTCTTTCCCTCTGGCCCTCGCTAGCTCACACACATTCGCAAACGCACGTACATGCACAAACACGCACACATTCACCCATACAAATACACACACACACACACACACACACACACACTAAATGATCTAGGTAGGGAGGGAGAGCACGTCCAACGCAAGCACACAGACACACACATACATGCACGTCATATATATACAAGACGCTCTGCAGGAGCAGCTCACTGGAACTGTCGTTTGAATCATTTAACGGGAAATGGTTTAACTGGGCGCGGCTGACACAGGAGGCGCCGTAAGCAGACGACCAGATGGGGACTAAGGAGGGCCTTAGCATTGCTTGTTGTTTATTTATGGTAAAAAATATACTGTAAATGAAACATCTGTCACACGCACAATGCAAAGCAGCTCATCATGGGCTAGCCATCACATGCACACATTCAATCCAAGTTGTCCATCATTAGGTACCCTCCACACCACCACCCACCCTCCCCCACCCGCCAAAACACATAACGCTATAGCAGCCCAGCAGAGGCTACCAAGCCTATAAACGCATAACGTCCACGTATCATAAGCTAGCAACCAAATATAATGAACAATGAACTTTAATGGCGTTCGACCATGAAAATAATTTGTCTTCCAACGAATGTTTGAACAAATGTTATAATTCAATCACATCGTTCAAAGGCAAATATATATTGTATCATAAAGTTGTGATTGTGTTTGGATTCAATCTCATTTAATGTCGCTATTGTGCAATATAAGGTTAGACTAAGACCGTACGAGTCGCCTGACAGGCCTCCATCAGGATAGTTTGTTGAGTCTAATTACCTAAATGCAATATCAGAAATGCCATCTGCGAATACGGAATTAATCAAACCATTCAAAAACAGCCGCCAATTCTTGTATTTCAATGTTTTAATAATGTCCCTACGTCGTATGAAACTAAATACACATCAATAAATACTAGACTAAGGAGCGCGAGCATGCGAACCATAGCATACCCTTTGTGAAGCAACCTCAATATTTCACATTTGTATGATGTGCAGGTACTAGCAAGTTAACTTGTGAAATCCAGTGTGTCAATGCGAAACGATAAGAAAGCTATAAGTGTATATTACGCGCTACTTCAACAGAACAGTGTAACGTAACAGATGAGTGCACGAAGGCGGATCTTCAACGTTGTTTATGATTGTTATGCAACCTATTATTTGGACTCGTTAATGTATCCAATTCCTTGCGTTTCCGTCCGAGCTCCGCCTGTACGGCCTCTTAAATATCCATTTAGCGCGACAGTCACTCTCCATGCCATTAGCGCGACAGTCACTCTCCATGCCATAAGCGCGACAGTCACTCGTATAGCCAGACAATAGAACATGCTTACTTGATCCTGCAATTGACATCGGATTGACGTACGAACTATTTGAACTAAACTATGGTACTAACATTGATTAGTAGTCACCTGCAGTAAACTGCAGTCTGTGCATAATGCAATGTTTGCGGCTTGAATCATGCTTAATACATGTAAGAAAATACTTTAATAGTGATAGTCGATAGATAAGCAATAGATGTAACCAAAGTGGTGCAGAATCTTGCTGTTGGGCTGGAGGGGTTCTAATTGAATGAAAGCTTGTCAGTCCAAAATCACTGGCAATACCATGTCATCGCCATACAAACCACTGATGGTAGATTTGCCTTACTTGTGTAGATGAGCGCGGTTTATTTGCTATAATAGTTATTAAAAAAGCATTAAAATGACTTAATATATCGCAATGGATTAACCAAATGATGCAACTATAATTAAGCGCCACCGTTCTAAGGCAGATGAAGATAATGTGCACACAGGTGAGACGGTAACAGGTGTGCCTCTGACAATGTCACAGAGGTGTGTCATATTACATGCCATTCAGACAGAACATTCATATGTAGACAATGGGGCCCTAAAGGGAATCAATTCAAATCTGGCATTTTATTGTGCATGAGTCTCCGAGAAAAGGATAATCTGCACTCATACCAGATTCGAGCACGTAATATCTACATTGATATAGAGCCGGCCTCAATCTAGACTGAATGCAAGACCGTGGTCAACATTTTGTGGTGATTGCATAAGCCAAATTTTGTCTGAGTATAAATTTGTTCCTATGTCTACTTTGCATATGGGTAACTACCATTTGTGGTTCTCTAAACTGCACTGCATGTTCTATTCTATTATACTGAAGTTGGCAACCGATGTTGATTAAGAATAGACTGAAAATAAGCTATGCTGACTATTTATAGATAGGCATCTACCTCAAATTAATCATTGGGAGGATTATTGCGCAACACATATTCCGAATGCAGAATGATCAAGGCGAGCTGAGATTACTTCCTTGTTCATTGTTGTTTGTCGTCCACTCAAAACGGAAGTATCTTGAATTCAAAACAGGATGTACGATGTAATCGTGAATTGTCCTGTTGACACTTTAACAAGCAGATTTGTGGACAATGACGCAGATGAATTGGATGAGGTGTCGCCATAGCATAGGTGTGAATGCGAAGGTAGTTATTAAGCTAGGTAATACCCTTGGCGAATCACAAATATGGAATAATAATTCCGGATGCTTTTGGAGGATAATACGGTCTCATTCAAAAGATAAGCTTAACATAAGCTAATTCCATTACAGTCCAGCGATCCTTTCAATGAGTGATATTGCACCTGGGTGTCAAAATGGCCTATTCCTTCCCTGGGAATCCCACATGAGAGTGATTATTGAGACGCGATAATATTTCGCTCTTTCACGTGTTATTCAGGGCAAATAATTCCAAATATTATACCTCTAGCCAAATATTTGCTTTAACTACATGGAAAATACACATTATACGACCCGGTAATATTGCTAGGGGCTTCACTACTCGAAGGTAACTCTCTGTTGATGTCGGGATGTAATGATACCCAGACGCACACATCGATCAGATGGATATGTCCATATGCCTAATGTTTGATTCTCATGATTGGGGTTAATTCGCAGTCACTGTGCGAATCCCCAGCTCAAAAGGTAGTAAATAAATACTATTAACTGACACGACCTCATTAGCAAGTCTAACAGGTGCATTTTGCCAATCATCGGGGCGAAGGCCAATCTTCGCCTTCGTGATATCTGGTTGAAGCTGCATCTACTTAGTCGGGTTATGCATAGCTCACCTGTACACAGATGTTAGCAACAAGGTCAATCGAGGGTACACAAAAACAGATAAATACATAGGTAATCAGTTGCCGAGGTATGGATTGTCTAAGTGACCCTTTTAATGACATATCACTTGTGATGAATTGAACAAAAAGAACTCACAACCGGATCCAACTAAAACATATCTCAAACGTGGCCCTTCAAGCACACAAGTTTTAGGTAATAAACTGTATAAAAAAAGATGGATAATTCTAAAAATACCCTGCCTAATACCGATGAAGCTGCATGTTAAATATACAGGATCATGTTGTTGTTATAGGCACGCTATACTGACGCCTGCTACTTAAACGAACCCTTTCAAGATGTGTATCTTCTGTGTATAATGTTCATATTTATATCGCTGTACTTCTAAAACATGAATTCCCGCAGCAAGGCGTACGTGTAAAGCAGATGATTAGCGGTTTGAATTGAAACATTGAAATAGAACTGAATGCGACGTAAATCGGATGCCTCATGCTGATTACGACAGGCGCAGATAACCTGGTGGTGAGGTCGTAGCATAGTCTAGGAGGTGTGTACAATGTAGCTTGAATTCGATATTACTGTTTTTAGACCTCATCAATTGATATTTCTACGTTCAGCTTTATTTGCCGCTGAGCTATCAGCAGCTTTCATTGGTCATTTCGGGTAGTACGTACCCTATAGTAATGCCAAATAGTCATCTTTTCTCGTGTTGTCCAATAAACGGAATCACCTCAGTGCGGCACTCACCGGCAGTCGGTAGACTTATGTGTCGTGACGAACCCTAATCTGAAACATCACAGTGCATACGCCTGGCGGGCATGACAGCTCGTAATGCGACACAAGCCATGGAAACATCTCCTCTTTAATGAGCTTATGCTAAATAAAACATTTGCAGATCACATTCTGGGCAAGGATGAGTTTCACGAATAACATTTTCATTGTAAGATGTCACATATGTTCATTATCACATCATCGCATTATTTGGTGGGCTACATTGGGTTGATAAACAATCGTCAATAGTATATACGAATCATAGGTGGTGTGTTGCTATTTGGGGGTACTTGTATACCATAGTTCATAAAGGTTATTGGAAATAATATACGTTTATTTCTTGGAAGTAATGGAAAGAAAATATCAGTTTCACAAAATCATTTTCTGAAATATGGTCACTGCTCGATGGTAAAAACGTCATTTGTCTATCATATGCCACTTAGGCGGGATGACATTCAGAACATTAACAGGTGTGTCGCTGAGCCATTAGTGAAGTATAACACGTCGTTATGTGAAATGAATAAGAATGCAATGTGTTTGTTATGAGAGCCATACAGTCTTACTGAGAGATATACTCACTGTACCTAGTGATCAGCTGAACAAGTCGACCTCTCAACAATTGGATGAGCCAGCTGTTTATGTGACTTAAACTCTGGGCTACAATAATTTTCTCATGACCTGAATCACTTGCACTCTGTCAACTGCATCTGTACATAAATTTGTTCTTGCAAAACTGCGTACTAATTGGCATTCTAGCTCTTACAGCTTCCTTCCGCACTAGTGAAATGCCAACAGTATGTCATTTGAAAGTTACATTTCATTGCCAACCAGTTACAAACTTCATTACCTGACTACATTCAGATATAATTAGTCTTATACTTGTGTAATGAACAGTAAGTAAACAAGATGCTGAACCAATAGAGAACTTCTCGCTAACATTCACCTGTCACAAACCACACATTGTCAGATTATAGAGCTGACATCAATCAAGATTTACCTGCAGTAAGCATGTACGTGTGTGTGTATATATGTATTGGTCGCTGTACTGAGACCTTCATTCGCAGCTTGCATGAACAGTCACAACAACAGGACCTTTAGTAATGCACAGGTAATAGTTACTGGCATGGGTTTATAACCTCAATGGTGCGCCCCGGTGATTGTTGGGAAACCTACATCTGCAGTGGTAAATGCTTTCACATTCAGAAATATTTCAGAGTTTGGAGTACGTACGCAAAAGACTGTCTTGTCTTTCTGACGTACGTGGTTTTGTCTTAGGAATGCGATGTCATGTGAGGCGAGATTCGGAATGGAAACTGGCTACATGTGTTTGTGATCTACGTTATATGCTCTTTGCATTATGCACTTAGGTCATTTGTGGCGTCAAATAGATCAAACGGTATATACTCAAAATTAAGATTTGAAAAGTGAACTTCATTCTACCTTACCAAAGCGAGCTGGAAATAGCTGCGTCAACGAGGCCAGTTTTTTCCAACCATTCTTTTTCTGTGTACACTTCGAGTGTTGTTGTTGGCTATCAAAACAGGATACATATTGCAGTTGAGCATTTTCCTGCTTGTGATTTGCTGTATAATACTTTAAAAGGCTGACTCAAATATTAATTAGTGATATTCATACAACGATGGATAATCATCTGATACATAACTGATAAATTGTCGGCACCGTCATCATTGTTATCATAATCATCATCATAGTTACAATTGACGATATCCATGGCAAAATATTGTATAACTGATGTACCGGTATGTTCGATTTGATAACTATTTAAATAAATGTTGTTTCAAATTTTGGCTATAAAAAGTTTTCGACCTACATGTATGTTTTCAACAATGTATTATTTACAATGCCATATAATTTTTAACAAGTTTTGAACTGAATTGATATACCAGAATGAGTTAAACATTTTACGATTAAAGTATTATGCACTGAAATATTGACAATTAAAATCACCGACATTCACGAAATGACAACATTTGATCAAATCTTTATTAACATCGGTCGCATGTTATTGATTTTATAAACAATCGTATCTATTTCAACAATTTGGAAGTACTTTGGCTGACACCACGAGTTATTGGCTTCGGAAAACGATTAATTTTTTTTACAATAACGTATATTTAGTAAACTTCAATAAAATGCTATCCACAGAGATATTGAAGATGCAACATCATGTGCATCATCGAAAATTTTCAAATTTTTTTAAACAAAACAGTTTAAACGATCATACATACATACATACATACATACATACATACATACATACATACATACATACATACACATACATACATACATACATACATACATACATACATACATACATACACACATACAGACATACATAGATACATACATACATACATACATACATACATACATACATACATACATACATACATACATACATACATACATACATACATACATACATACATACATACATACATACATACATACATACATACATACATACATACATACATACATACATACATACATACACATACATACATACATACATACATACATACATACATACATACATACATACATACATACATACATACATACATACATACATACATACATACATACATACATACATACATACATACATACATACATACGTGTGACTGATTAAGATAACTTACTGAGCTGACCTTTGCTGGGTTTTGAGCTTGACAGTTACGTTGATTTATTCGTATGGTTCATTGCTAAATATTGATATGATCGCACGCGATTGGATACTGATACATGTTGATGGTTGATGTTGATATATGTTCGTTTATACACCATCCTAACCGCCCTTTCTACACTGATGTCAGTAATGTTCTGCTGGAAAGGACGAGATAGAACGGATTAAAGAGCTGCACCATACCTTTCCCATGACTGCCCATAACATTATTTTAATTTAACAGATTTGGCAAATGTAGCTCTTCCATTGTCAGTTTATTTGTCTTATTCTTTCATCTTAATTGTAATTGTCTAACGAAAGTAGTTCAACCTGAAATTAAGAAGAAAGCTACCTTTTGAGTAATTTTGTCCAATGGTAATTATATATATCAGCTTTCTTAGAATCGTCATAATAGTCTACACAACACACAACCCACATCGATTCAATGTGGTAACAATTCGGTTTGAAAAAAAAAATGAAAGACCGCTAACTATTGATGTGAGGTTACCTAGGAATACTTTTGTGTTTCTACATACCTCCTTACATTCGATCAGTCATATATTTTAGGATATAAAACGCTTCATCTAATAATTTCCTAACACTGTGTTTGGTCGCCATTGTTGTAGGTGTTGTTATTGATGTTGTTGTTGTAGTTGTTGTTGTTGTTGTTGTTGCTGTAAGCAGTATTTGGCGGCGCGGGGCTCTAATCGTGTGGAGAGCTGGTGGCGCCTGTTACTAACATAATGGAATACGGCTTTCCGAAGGCAATGCAAAGATGATTTTGCTTACTGAAAGGGAAAACTTCACTATTCTGGCCAACATAAATATTTCTGATTTCTTACATATTGTGATTTACAACAACACTGCTGTATCTCGAAAAACACCGAATTAGACTGCTGCTATTGGCATTTCTTTTAAGTCACCTGGCATTAAGTCCAAATTTTGTACTGGTAAATATCTTAACAGCGTGGCATGTGTCTTATGTAGAGTACAAGCGGATGTACTGGAAGCATTCATAGGGGCTAGCGTGGGTCGGGGGGGGGGGGCTACATTTATCGTGACGTATATTGGAGACATCATGTCGCTCAAATCAAGCGAAGATAACGAGTATTAGCTGCTGCACACTCACTCATTCACCCGCTTACTCAATCACTCACTCATTCACACACTCACTCACTCACCCAATTACTTACTCATTTTCTCACTCGCCCACTTATTCACTCACTCACGCAATCACTCACTCTATCACTCTATCACTCACTCACTCACATTGACTCACTGACTCACTCAACCATTCGAACACTTACACACACACACACACACACAACACACACACACACACACACACACACACACACACCCACACACACACACACACACACACACCACACACACACACACACACACACACCCACACACACACACACACACACACGCTCTTATCCTAAAGGTACAATTTCAAAGCTGAGCTTCTTCATTTGCTATCATACCCATGATATTCATTAAGTGCAAATGACGGCTTGTATTTATTGATGAAAAAACACGTTTTTTACACAGCGCCAAGCATAGCAGAGGTATATTTGTCAAAGAATCATTGCTCTAATAATCCAAACGCGTGATGCGAAGTGATATTAGAGAGCCTTGGCGGAGAAGTTGGACACATCTTAGGAATTTAACCTAGTGACTCGCTATGGGGGTATAGTATGTGGGTGATCAAAACAGGATGTTTTTTTATTCTAGATTTCATTCGTTCCTGGTGGTAAGTTTGTCGAGTAATAAGAATAACAAGGAGTTGAAAACAAGGATATTGTTAGTGAATGTTACCCCACTCAAACGCGGTGGGCTAAATAAGAACCTCAACCAGCGGGTGGGCAGGATTAAATCAAAACTCAACGCGTGTGTAAAAGTGCAAAATCTATGAGGGCTGCATAAGGCGCTATTATAGTACATGTGGACATAAGAAATGTTATAATGTGTCACTCATAGACCATTACAACAGAGCAAAATTTTGTTAATGGAAAGTAACGGCATTTAGCTCCAATATAATAACAAAATGATATCACACTCGTTCCAGTTGTTTACTGTGGAAAAATAAAAACTACATAGCCGACAAAAACAAAATATAAACCAGGCTATTGTCCAATGTGTAAGAAAGCGTCGTTCCAAAGGGGTATTAAGCTAATAACTTTATTCCACGGTATTTGTTTTTACGGAGGCTGGAAGGTACACTCACTATTTTCTATTCAGGACGTATTGTGTTAGTGCCGTTATGAATGCTCTCATTATCGGCAAACCGGCTCTTTGGACACATCTTTTGCATGATATTGCATCATAACGCGAACAGCACATTATGATGATTTTATCACAGTCCATAATAATGTCAACATTTGCTCTCTATCTCTGTAGGGAGACATGCAGCATAACTCTTGAGCACATGTATTGCATCAATCAAGCCCCAACAACTGTGCGAACAAGCTAATCGTATATTACCCCTATTCTACTTACTGGCACACATAGTAAATGAAAACTCATTGGGAACTGATTGATAAAGCAAACATAACAAACTGCCACAAACTGCGTACTCCGTCAATTTTGATTTGGCGGTATATGGCATTGAAGACAACCTTCTCTCAGTCGGGATGGGTATTTAGTATTTGATGCTAACCAATGGGAAGATGCTTCTCTATATATGGTGGCAAACTATGATGCTAAAGAATGCTTCCTTTGCCAGCATTTCTACAAAGCGGACACTGCTGCTTGATTATTTTTTACTAAGGCACGTTATTTTTACAAATACGCCGGAAGCATCATTATGATTATATATGTTTGAATTGAAACCTCATTGTGCATTTCAAAAGCACTATCCTTAACTGGCCTATTTGTTATGATCCAATTTAATGTTTGAATTGGAAATAGTTTATTGTTTGGTGATAACTGGCCTATTGTTATAATCCAACTAGTTTGTTGTTTGGTTATATTGTAGTAGCTGACGTAAGCAACGTCAGGCGTATTGCAGGATGAGATTTTATATTTTTTATGTGGATTATCAAACAGCACACACCGTACTGATATTGAAAAAAACCGCCAGTTTATTGTCCTTATAATCTGCATACTTATCTACATCATCACATCAATGTTCATTGGCGTAGTCAATAATGAAACCAGCTGATTTCACATATCATCATGTACATAGATATGTATATGTATATCTATATATATATATGTGTACAGATATATATACGTCCGCTAAAATCTGTCTCCGAAATGGTGCACTGTTCAATGACTTACACGGAAGCACCTGCATGTGTCAACAAAGAGCGCTGGACTTAATGATGGTTGTATTGTGGCAGCCACCTCTAACATTGTTTCTATATATACAAAATAAGTAATATTATATACAACTATGTATATACAATATATATATATATATATAATATATATATATAAGTATATATATATATATATATATATATATAGATTAGATATATTATATATATATATCATTATCTATATATCTCTATATCTCTATATATCTATATATAAATATATATGTCTATCTCTCCCTCCTAAATATCTCTATATCTCTCTCTCTAGAGATATATATATATCTCTATATCTCTATCTCTATATCTCTCTATATCTATATAATCTCTATCTCTATTTATATATATATATATATATATATATATATATATATAACATAATGGTAGGAGGTGGCTGCCACCATACAACCGTTTAATCGAAAACGGATTAACTAGTTGCACACGTCCCCAATGTACCATTGCGTCATCGTTCGGGCGAGTTCAACTGTGACAAGTGTGCGAATTCTTACTTTTATCATATCATGATTGCATAATTACAAAATGTAGATTATCTATTAGCTGCTGCACACTCACTCATTCACCCGCTTACTCAATCACTCACTCATTCACACACTCACTCACTCACCCAATTACTTACTCATTTTCTCACTCGCCCACTTATTCACTCACTCACGCAATCACTCACTCTATCACTCTATCACTCACTCACTCACATTGACTCACTGACTCACTCAACCATTCGAACACTTACTTATCCACTCACTCATCACTCACTCCATCAATCAACCACGTAATCACTCACTTAATCACTCTATCAATCAATCAATCCCGCATTACGAGCTCACTTATTCACTTACTCAATCACTCAATAAATAACTTTCCCGCTCATCACTCACTCAGTCACTACCTCAATTTTCCCCTCATTCAATCACTAACTTCCCTTTCTATTAAGCACTCACTAATTCACTTACTTGCTCACTCACACACACACTTGCTCACTCACCCACTCGCCCACTCACTCACACACACACACACACGCTCTTATCCTAAGGGTACATTTTCAAAGCTGAGCTTCTTCATTTGCTATCATACCCATGATATTCATTAAGTGCAAATGACGGCTTGTATTTATTGATGAAAACACGTTTTTTACACAGCGCCAAGCACAGCAGAGGTATATTTGTCAAAGAATCATTGCTCTAATAATCCAAACGCGTGATACGAAGTGATATAAGAGAGCCTTGACGGAGAAGTTGGACACATCTTAGGAATTTAACCTAGTGACTCGCTATGGGGGTATAGTATGTGGGTGATCAAAACAGGATGTTTTTTTATTCTAGATTTCATTCGTTCCTTGTGGTAAGTTTGTCGAGTAATAAGAATAACAAGGAATTGAACACAATGATATCATTAGTGACATGTTACCCAACTTTCCAACTCAACGCGGTGGGCTACTTTCAAAATCTTGTGTAAAAGTGCAGTAATTAAGATGGCTGCATAAGCGCTATTATAGTACATGTGGACATAAGAAATGTTATAATGTGTCACTCATAGACAATTACAACAGAGCAAAATGTTTGTTAATGGAAAGTAACGGCATTTAGCTCCAATGTAATAACAAAATGATATCACACTCGTTCCAGTTGTTTACTGTGCAAAGATAAAAACTACATAGCCGACAAAAACAATATATAAACCAAGCTATTGTCCAATGTGTACGAAAGCGTCGTTACAAAGGGGTATTAAGCTAATAACTTTATTCTAAGGTATTTGTTTTTACGGAGGCTGGAAGGTACACTCACTCATTTTCTATTCAGGGCATATTGTGTTAGAGCCGTTATGAATGTTCTCATCGGCTAACCGGCTCTTTGGACACATCTTTTGCATGATATTGCATCATAACGCGAACAGCACATTATGATGATATTATTACAGTCCATAATAATGTCAGCATTTGCTCTCTCTCTCTTTAGGGAGACATACGCATCAATCAAGGCCCAACAACTGTGCGAACAAGCTAATCGTATTACCCCTATTCTACTTAACTGGCAAACATAGTAAATGAAAACTCATTTGGCCTTGATTTGATAAAGCAAACATAACAAACTGCCACAAAGCGTACTCCGTAAATTTTGAATTTTGCGGTATATTGGCATTGAAGACAACCTTCTCTCAGTCGGGATGGGTATTTAGTATTTGATGCTAACCAATGGGAATATGCTTTATATATAGTGTGGCAAACTATGATTAAAGAAGGCTTCCTTTGCCAGCATTTCTACAAGGCGGACACTGCTGCATTGATATTGTTTTACTAAGGCACGTCATGATTTACAAAATACGCCGGAAGCATCATTATGATGTTATAATGCTTGAATTGGAAACCTCTGTCTCCGAAATGGTGCACTGTTCAAGCACTTACACGGAAGCACCTGCATGTGTCAAACAAAGCGCTGGACTTAATGATGGTTGTATTGTGGCAGCCACCTCTAACATTGTTTCTATATATACAAAATAAGTAAATATGTATATACACTCACACACACACACACACACACACATATATATATATATATATATATATATATATATATATATATATATATATATATATATATATATATATATATATATATATATATATATATATATATATGTATATATATATATATATATATATATATATATATATATATATATATATATATATATATATATAAACATAATGGTAGAGGTGGCTGCCACCATACAACCGTTTAATCGAAAACGGATTAACTAGTTGCACTCGTCCCCAATGAACCATTGCGTCATCGTTCAGGCGAGTTCAACTGTGACAAGTGTGCGAATTCTAACTTTTATCATATCATGATTGCATAATTACAAAATGTAGATTATCACAAACACTAGCCCTGTGGGTCTAAACATTTAGTAAGTAACTTTATGGCGTGACGATAAAACATCCATATAGTAACGGTATGTTGGCTTCTGGCAATGACACTATTTCTACGAGTAATTTTCAAAATCACTTATCTGTTATTGTTATGAGTAGATTATGCTGAAAAATAAGTTACCTTTCTTGATTAATTGGTAATTGATTATTAATAACGCTAATATCAGATAGCGCTTTAGCGTTTTTGGATAAACTGCGCGAAGATGCCTTGTAAATTGTCGGGGGGGGAGGCTTGGAGTTCCTTTATTTGCCAAAGTACCGTTAATACACTGAGATATTACAGAAACTGGAGTCCTGAAGCTTTAAGGGAGTTCCTTAATGATGGCTTAATTTATATAGTGCATGTTAATGGAAACAGAAAAAGCCACGTATGTCCCTCGAGACGCGGAGTATGTAAAGCCCGCGCTCAGCTTTGGTTGGATCACGTACGTCGCATGCACTCCCCAGATCAGAAGCCAGCGTAATGGGATAGCTCGGGTTGTCAGGTGGCAGTGTCACTCGACCATATTGTTGGCTTTGATATATTTTGTTAGATGATATGCTGCACAGACTGCAGAGTTGCCAGAATGCCGTTTTAGCGTCTATTTAAACCACTTTTTGTTTGTGCAATACAGAGGAGAAAAGTGCGTGTGGTATGATGTGATCTATAATGTCTATTTTTTTACGCTGTAATGATAATTGCTGCTTTTATATATGCAAATCACCAAATCATTAAAGTGCAAGTAACGTCTATTTTCGAATCCCTCATCAAAGATTTAATAGGTGTATATCAGCCCGTGAAAATATTGACAATATTTTCGTTCGTAGATGTCATTTTGTGGGGTTTTTTTTCAATATTTCCCTCGATTTTTCGGACCGTTTTGGTATATGCGCAAAAAACGGATGACATTCAGAACAATAACAGGTGTGTCGCTGAGCCATTAGTCAAGTATAACACGTCGTTATGTGAAATGAATAAGAATGCAATGTGTTTGTTATGAGAGCCATACAGTCTTACTGAGAGATATACTCACTGTACCTAGTGATCAGCTGAACAAGTCGACCTCTCAACAATTGGATGGGCCAGCTGTTTATGTGACTTAAACTCTGTGCTACAATAATTTTCTCATGACATAAATTTTGTTCTTGCAAAACTCACTTGCACTCTGTCAACTGCATCTGTACATAAATTTGTTCTTGCAAAACTGCGTACTAATTGGCATTCTAGCTCTTACAGCTTCCTTCCGCACTAGTGAAATGCCAACAGTATGTCATTTGAAAGTTACATTTCATTGCCCAACCAGTTACAAACTTTCATTACCTGACTACATTCAGATATAATTAGTCTTATACTTGTGTAATGAACAGTAAGTAAACAAGATGCTGAACCAATAGAGAACTTCTCGCTAACATTCACCTGTCACAAACCACACATTGTCAGATTATAGAGCTGACATCAATCAAGATTTACCTGCAGTAAGCATGTACGTGTGTGTGTGTATATATGTATTGGTCGCTGTACTGAGACCTTCATTCGCAGCTTGCATGAACAGTCACAACAACAGGACCTTTAGTAATGCACAGGGTAATAGTTACTGGCATGGGTTTATAACCTCAATGGTGCGCCCCGGTGATTGTTGGGAAACCTACATCTGCAGTGGTAAATGCTTTCACATTCAGAAATATTCAGAGTTTGGAGTACGTACGCAAAAGACTGTCTTGTCTTTCTGACGTACGTGGTTTTGTCTTGATGTCATGTGAGGCGAGATTCGGAATGGTTGGCTACATGTGTTTGTGATCTACGTTATATGCTCTTTGCATTATGCACTTAGGTCATTTGTGGCGTCAAATAGATCAAACGGTATATACTCAAATTAAGATTTGAAAAGTGAACTCATTCTACCTTACCAAAGCGAGCTGGAAATAGCTGCGTCAACGAGGCCAGTTTTTTCCAACCATTCTTTTTCTGTGTACACTTCGAGTGTTGTTGTTGGCTATCAAAACAGGATACATATTGCAGTTGAGCATTTTCCTGCTTGTGATTTGCTGTATAATACTTTAAAAGGCTGACTCAAATATTAATTAGTGATATTCATACAACGATGGATAATCATCTGATACATAACTGATAAATTGTCGGCACCGTCATCATTGTTATCATAATCATCATCATAGTTACAATTGACGATATCCATGGCAAAATATTGTATAACTAATGTACCGGTATGTTCGATTTGATAACTATTTAAATAAATGTTGTTTCAAATTTTGGCTATAAAAAGTTTTCGACCTACATGTATGTTTTCAACAATGTATTATTTACAATGCCATATAATTTTTAACAAGTTTTGAACTGAATTGATATACCAGAATGAGTTAAACATTTTACGATTAAAGTATTATGCACTGAAATATTGACAATTAAAATCACCGACATTCACGAAATGACAACATTTGATCAAATCTTTATTAACATCGGTCGCATGTTATTGATTTTATAAACAATCGTATCTATTTCAACAATTTGGAAGTACTTTGGCTGACACCACGAGTTATTGGCTTCGGAAAACGATTAATTTTTACAATAACGTATATTTAGTAAACTTCAATAAAATGCTATCCACAGAGATATTGAAGATGCAACATCATGTGCATCATCGAAAATTTTCAAATTTTTTAAACAAAACAAGTTTAACGATCATACATACATACATACATACATACATACATACATACACAGACATACATACATACATACATACATACATACATACATACATACAGACATACATACATACATACATACATACATACATACATACATACACATACAACATCATACATACATACATACATACATACATACATACATACATACATACATACATACATACATACATACATACATACATACATACATACATACATACATACATACATACATACATACATACATACATACATACATACATACATACATACATACATACATACATACATACATACATACATACATACATACATACATACATACATACATACATACATACATACATACATACATTTAACCGTGACTGATTAAGATAACTTACTGAGCTGACCTTTGATGGGATTTGAGCTTGACAGTTACGTTGATTTCTTCGTATGGTTCATTGCTAAATATTGATATGATCGCACGCGATTGGATACTGATACATGTTGATGGTTGATGTTGATATATGTTCGTTTATACACCATCCTAACCGCCCTTTCTACACTGATGTCAGTAAAGTTCTGCTGGAAAGGACGAGATAGAACGGATAGAACGGCTGCACCATACCTTTCCCATGACTGCCCATAACATTATCTTAATTTAACAGATTTGGCAAATGTAGCTCTTTCATTGTCAGTTTATTTGTCTTATTCTTTCATCTTAATTGTAATTGTCTAACGAAAGTAGTTCAGCCTAAAATTAAGAAGAAAGCTAGCTTTTGAGTAATTTTGTCCAATGGTAATTATATATATCAGCTTTCTTAGAATCGTCATAATAGTCTACACAACACACAACCCACATCGATTCAATGTGGTAACAATTCAGTTTGAAAACAAAATGAAAGACCGCTAACTATTGATGTGAGGTTACCTAGGAATACTTTTGTGTTTCTACATACCTCCTTACATTCGATCAATCACATATTTTAGGATATAAAACGCTTCATCTAATAATTTCCTAACACTGTGTTTGGTCGCCATTGTTGTAGGTGTTGTTATTGATGTTGTTGTTGTAGTTGTTGTTGTTGTTGTTGCTGTAAGCAGTATTTGGCGGCGCGGGGCTCTAATCGTGTGGAGAGCTGGTGGCGCCTGTTACTAACATAATGGAATACGGCTTTCCGAAGGCAATGCAAAGATGATTTTGCTTACTGAAAGGGAAAACTTCACTATTCTGGCCAACATAAATATTTCTGATTTCTTACATATTGTGATTTACAACAACACTGCTGTATCTCGAAAAACACCGAATTAGACTGCTGCTATTGGCATTTCTTTTAAGTCACCTGGCATTAAGTCCAAATTTTGTACTGGTAAATATCTTAACAGCGTGGCATGTGTCTTATGTAGAGTACAAGCGGATGTACTGGAAGCATTCATAGGGGCTAGCGTGGGTCGGGGGGGGGGGGGGCTACATTTATCGTGACGTATATTGGAGACACCATGTCGCTCAAATCAAGCGAAGATAACGAGTATTAGCTGCTGCACACTCACTCATTCACCCGCTTACTCAATCACTCACTCATTCACACACTCACTCACTCACCCAATTACTTACTCATTTTCTCACTCGCCCACTTATTCACTCACTCACGCAATCACTCACTCTATCACTCTATCACTCACTCACTCACATTGACTCACTGACTCACTCAACCATTCGAACACTTACTTATCCACTCACTCATCACTCACTCCATCAATCAACCACGTAATCACTCACTTAATCACTCTATCAATCAATCAATCACGCATTACGAGCTCACTTATTCACTTACTCAATCACTCAATAAATAACTTTCCCGCTCATCACTCACTCAGTCACTACCTCAATTTTCCCCTCATTCAATCACTAAATTCTTCCCTTTCTATTAAGCACTCACTAATTCACTTACTTGCTCACTCACACACACACACTTGCTCACTCACCCACTCGCCCACTCACTCACACACACACACACACGCTCTTATCCTAAGGGTACATTTTCAAAGCTGAGCTTCTTCATTTGCTATCATACCCATGATATTCATTAAGTGCAAATGACGGCTTGTATTTATTGATGAAAACACGTTTTTTTTACACAGCGCCAAGCACAGCAGAGGTATATTTGTCAAAGAATCATTGCTCTAATAATCCAAACGCGTGATACGAAGTGATATAAGAGAGCCTTGACGGAGAAGTTGGACACATCTTAGGAATTTAACCTAGTGACTCGCTATGGGGGTATAGTATGTGGGTGATCAAAACAGGATGTTTTTTTATTCTAGATTTCATTCGTTCCTTGTGGTAAGTTTGTCGAGTAATAAGAATAACAAGGAATTGAACACAATGATATCATTAGTGACATGTTACCCAACTCAACGCGGTGGGCTACTTTCAAAATCTTGTGTAAAAGTGCAGTAATTAAGATGGCTGCATAAGCGCTATTATAGTACATGTGGACATAAGAAATGTTATAATGTGTCACTCATAGACAATTACAACAGAGCAAAATGTTTGTTAATGGAAAGTAACGGCATTTAGCTCCAATGTAATAACAAAATGATATCACACTCGTTCCAGTTGTTTACTGTGCAAAAATAAAAACTACATAGCCGACAAAAACAATATATAAAACAAGCTATTGTCCAATGTGTACGAAAGCGTCGTTCCAAAGGGGTATTAAGCTAATAACTTTATTCTAAGGTATTTGTTTTTACGGAGGCTGGAAGGTACACTCACTCATTTTCTATTCAGGGCATATTGTGTTAGAGCCGTTATGAATGTTCTCATCGGCTAAACGGCTCTTTGGACACATCTTTTGCATGATATTGCATCATAACGCGAACAGCACATTATGATGATATTATTACAGTCCATAATAATGTCAGCATTTGCTCTCTCTCTCTTTAGGGTAGGGAGACATACGCATCAATCAAGGCCCAACAACTGTGCGAACAAGCTAATCGTATTACCCCTATTCTACTTAAACTGGCAAACATAGTAAATGAAAACTCATTTGGCCTTGATTTGATAAAGCAAACATAACAAACTGCCACAAAGCGTACTCCGTAAATTTTGAATTTTGCGGTATATTGGCATTGAAGACAACCTTCTCTCAGTCGGGATGGGTATTTAGTATTTGATGCTAACCAATGGGAATATGCTTTATATATAGTGTGGCAAACTATGATTAAAGAAGGCTTCCTTTTCCAAAGCATTTCTACAAGGCGGACACTGCTGCATTGATATTGTTTTTGGAAACTAAGGCACGTCATGATTTACAAAATACGCCGGACGTAAGCATCATTATGATGTTATAATGCTTGAATTGGAAAAAACCTCTGTCTCCGAAATGGTGCACTGTTCAAGCACTTACACGGAAGCACCTGCATGTGTCAAACAAAGCGCTGGACTTAATGATGGTTGTATTGTGGCAGCCACCTCTAACATTGTTTCTATATATACAAAATAAGTAAATATGTATATACAAAATAAGTAAATATATATATATACACACACACACACACACACACACACACATATATATATATATATATATATATATATATATATATAGATATATGTATATATATATATATATATATATATATATATATATATATATATATATATATATATATATATATATATATATATATATATATATATATATATATATATATATATATATATATAACATAATGGTAGAGGTGGCTGCCACCATACAACCGTTTAATCGAAAACGGATTAACTAGTTGCACTCGTCCCCAATGAACCATTGCGTCATCGTTCAGGCGAGTTCAACTGTGACAAGTGTGCGAATTCTAACTTTTATCATATCATGATTGCATAATTACAAAATGTAGATTATCACAAACACTAGCCCTGTGGGTCTAAACATTTAGTAAGTAACTTTATGGCGTGACGATAAAACATCCATATAGTAACGGTATGTTGGCTTCTGGCAATGACACTATTTCTACGAGTAATTTTCAAAATCACTTATCTGTTATTGTTATGAGTAGATTATGCTGAAAAATAAGTTACCTTTCTTGATTAATTGGTAATTGATTATTAATAACGCTAATATCAGATAGCGCTTTAGCGTTTTTGGATAAACTGCGCGAAGATGCCTTGTAAATTGTCGGGGGGGGAGGCTTGGAGTTCCTTTATTTGCCAAAGTACCGTTAATACACTGAGATATTACAGAAACTGGAGTCCTGAAGCTTTAAGGGAGTTCCTTAATGATGGCTTAATTTATATAGTGCATGTTAATGGAAACAGAAAAAGCCACGTATGTCCCTCGAGACGCGGAGTATGTAAAGCCCGCGCTCAGCTTTGGTTGGATCACGTACGTCGCATGCACTCCCCAGATCAGAAGCCAGCGTAATGGGATAGCTCGGGTTGTCAGGTGGCAGTGTCACTCGACCATATTGTTGGCTTTGATATATTTTGTTAGATGATATGCTGCACAGACTGCAGAGTTGCCAGAATGCCGTTTTAGCGTCTATTTAAACCACTTTTTGTTTGTGCAATAAAGAGGAGAAAAGTGCGTGTGGTATGATGTGATCTATAATGTCTATTTTTTTACGCTGTAATGATAATTGCTGCTTTTATATATGCAAATCACCAAATCATTAAAGTGCAAGTAACGTCTATTTTCGAATCCCTCATCAAAGATTTAATAGGTGTATATCAGCCTGTGAAAGACGTTTCCGACAATATTTTCGTTCGTAGATGTCATTTTGTGGGTTTTTTTTTTCCATATTTCCCTCGATTTTTCGGACCGTTTTGGTATATGCGCAAAAAACGACGGCCATTGGCTCCTGAGTTTGTGGCGTCATATGTCACCGTCCAGCCGGATAGCGTGGTTATTTCCTCGTTTGTTTACATGGGAACTGTGGTAGGTGTGAGCCCCGTGTGAGCATAATCGTAATTTATACCGCCATCATGTACATCACATACCGCAACGAATCAAATAATCTAATGTGGCTTGGAGTACTTGTTCTTCTAGAATATGTTAAATTGTGATTAACTTCTATTATGTAGTGTGAAAACGTCAACCAAAGGGGGCCGATCGATAATACAGGCAGTGCTGGAACACAGGTCTGCACCTCGATTTCAGGCCCGTTTCATGGTTATAAATGATTGATGCCTGTCCAGTTACGGAGAATATCTTTTCTTGTGCTTTTATTTGATTTAATAGTAAAACGTTATCGCAAATGAAAACTGATACTACATTAAATGGGGAGATTTCATTCGATATTTCGTTTTTGCAATAAATTGAATATAATTTCAAAAAATTATATTCTCCTTGTCAACAGATATATATCAATTTTAATTTAAATATTGGCACTGGTTTAAGGAGCCGAGACCTATCAGTGATAAGCTGTTACAGAGGGACTTCTGGGCCAGAATCCAAGCTCGGTGCCATATGTTTATGGCTACATATATCATAGGCCTTTAAAGAGTTCAAGGCCTTACACTAGTTCATTGAATTACCTGGGGTACCAACCTTAATAATACATACTTAATCTTGTCCATATTAGTTCTATTCTACAACTAGTACAGTGCATAACTGCCATCATACTATGCCTTTATATATGTCAAGGGAGCGAAATGTCCTCATCTTCCTCATATACAGATAACTTTGGAAGCGATAAGCTGGATTACAGCAGTGAATGTTCATCTCACCAAGAAGAGAAACTAGGAGCTTAAGTGGGCATAGTCATGTTGATTTGAGCCCCCAGCTTAGACAAGGCCTGCAAATTCTCCTCAAATAGAAGAGGACTTGAGCCGACTGGGTAACAGCACTTGGTAACGACACATTTCAGTCCAAACAATCTCCAACCGTTTGCAGATATTTTTCTCTTAATTTTACAGTTGTCCTTAACTCTTGCTTCAAGTCATCTTCTCATTCATTTTTTTTTGTCAATATTTTTTTTGCTGAAAAAATAGTTATTCATTGTTATTATTCCCTATTCTAGGTGCTCGTGTGGCTCATGTGGGCCAATGCTTACAGTAGCAGAGAGTAAATGCTGCCAGAAATTCCACAAGTTCTCGAGAAAGTAAAATCTATGGGCGTGTCCTGTATTACAGCACACCCAGGATTTGTCTCAGGATGCCTGTGTCCCTTGACACTAGAAATAGCATAAAGTGCTTATATCCAGAGGTACAAGAAGAAACATGCTACTCAGCATGAGTGAGTATACTTAAAATTGGTCTGGTTCAGATGATAACTGAATGAAAAGTTGTAAAGATCTCTTTATATTGCAGGTTATTCCGTTTCACGGCATATCACGGCAGTTGGTACAGTGGTGCAGGGGGTATCTAGGAAGACATCATATAGTGCCACTGTCAGCTTGTGCTGTACTAAAAATTAGAGATGTTTTTCCCAAGGGTGAATCAATTTATGTTGGTTTCAAACTCCCAGCATTGAAATAATAAAGGAACAAAAAAACATGCATTATGTGTTACATTAAGCCTTGCTCAAAAATATTAGAACCTATGACAACCAGCAACAAAATTCAGTTAAGGGCGGTCCACCTAATTTATTATACCATATGCATAAAATGATAGGAAGCATCAATTCTAAAATCATGACATACCTGCAGGGCATCTTGTTCCTGTATCCTGTATATCATACAAAAGATGTTTTATCACTCAAATAACAGTATGTAACTGGAGTTCAAAATGACTAAAGCTTGATTTGGGCAACCTTTCAGGTGTAGCTGTAACAACTGCGATCAATTGACCACATTGCGGGTATGTGTTTGTTGTCGAAATTACCCGCAGACTCTCGAGTACATACAGATCGATAGACCTATAGGGGATGATGGTGACATAAATGAGTAAGTTATGCCTTTATTGAAGCACATATAAGACACACAGCCACTTCTGGACATGGACAATGTGTATCCCAAGTGTCCATGTTGTGCAATACATTTGGTAATCACATTCAGTGCTACATGACAACAAACAGCAAAACCAAAAAATACATTTATATCTGGAGTACATAGTTGACAAAAAAGAGAGTTAAAAAAACATTATTTTCATATTTCCCTAAGATCAATTCTTTTTGCTCCAGGTTATTCAGATATTTGGCCTATCGCTGTTTCATCTACTGGGTGTGGCACAGATTAGGTAGACATAACAGAAATGTATTGCCATCGGTGTGCTCCCACAAGGATGTCCTTTGCTGGCTTTTCAAATTGAGCAGCAATAGGGGGTGGAACACTCCTTTCCGCCTAAAGAACTTTCGCCAGTCTGTAACTGGGATATTTCTCACGAAGCACAAACACTTCAGTAATGAGGTTGTCAACATAATCTGAAGCATAACCAGTTAGTAAAAGATAAGTAATAAATTGTCTTTAAATCATTAAATGGAATGTTTGGTCTTTTGTGCCAGTATAATTACCCTATGGGCACGGCAGAGACTCATAATATATTTATCTTAATAAATACCAGCATTGTTTAACTCATATTTACATATATTGAACAACAAATCCTGTGATATATACCAACCAAAAGTAATGGGAACTTTGACAGCCTTCACCACTGGATCCCCCTGTCGGGACTTTGGAAAGGACACTCCCCATTGTGCCTGACCTTGTTGAGTGACTGCCTGAGCTCTATTGGAGTTTTCATTAAAATGCAAAACTGCAAGGAGTAATCTGGAAGTAAAGCACCAACAGTAGCAGATATAGCCTGGTGGTCTGGCATGCTTATGTGAGCTCACAATACGCCAGCATGTCATAACTTTATAAGCACCAACATTAACCCATGTTTTACATCAGGTATTTGCAATATATACCACACTACAGTCACAGCAAAGCTCAATTAAATTACCTTGCTTCCATAGTGGCAAAGGGAAAGTGTACACTCTTGGGCAGGAACAAGATCACCACCTTGGGGAAAGATTCTAAGCTGGAAGTCTGCTCAGACGGAGATAATCTGCCAATGTCTTTCAGAAGGTGTTTGCTGTTCACCACCAGGGCCATCCTCTAGCTCAATGTCACTATAAAACCAAAGTTGTAGGTGTTTTATTAGGCTTGTGAGTGAGCACTGATTTTTATAAGTATGCAGTACTGTTTACAGGGGTATTTTCAAAGTAATCTATCACTTACATTTCATGGTGCACTGCATGTTCATCCATATCATCCTCGTCACTTTCCATGTCGAATATAGACATCCAGGTGACTCAATATACTTACAAGCAAACATGTTTGAACTCCAACCGATTTGTGGGAGCCCTCTACCGGTTCAGTTGAGCTGGCCTCTATCTCGGGCACAC
>CM067357.1:51070330-51082830 GCA_034190875.2 Urechis unicinctus
GTTTGTGCTCTGTAAAAAAAAATGTTCAACCAAGGACTTAAATGAATGCCTTTATGTGTGTTGCTTTTATCAAATTGCATTATAATATAAATGCTCCTAAATTACAAACCGTTGTCTATAAGTGAGTTGAAATTATGGATAACCTTTCAATGTTGCAAGGACGCTACACTTTGCATAGACATATCGAATAGCCTCATTATATTAGTGTGTTCTGCCGGTCTACTCATTCTTAATGTGCCCCACGTATTGTGTATAAGAAACTAATTGAACGTTTATCCTTGTAGCGAAGACCACTGCGCATGTGTGGAGGCGTTTGTCAAACAGCAAATACTGTACGAGAGCTTCTACTTATACAAAACACCTAGTAATATCAGAATAAAGCAGAAAGCTACAGACCATGTATTATATCAGAATAAAGCAGAAAGCTACAGACCATGTATTATATCAGAATAAAGCAGAAAGCTACAGACCATGACAGTTCATGTATTATATCAGAATAAAAAACAAAAGTTACAAACCATAACAGTTCGTGTAACATATCAGACTAGAACAGAAAGATACAGACCATGTATCATATGAGAATAAAGCAGAGCGCTACAGACCATGACAGTTCATGTATCATATTTATATACACACACCAATTGGATGCCTCTTCTACCATTAGTTGATTTGCATGGTATGCTATGACTACATAGCTTAAGATTCTACATTAGTTAAACGGTGGTATACGGTGGTCTTCGACATCTTGGATGGTTGTAAGCCAAGCACACCACGCCTTAAGAACCACCATAAAAGGCTGAAAACATAACCTATGAATGCTGCATCTCAGAACCATAATCTATAAGACAAGACGCGAGGATGCGAAACTAGAGATTGATCAAAGGTGTTCCGTCATTACAAAATGCACTCGACATTTCCAAGTGGTCACATTGCAGACTTAGCTGCATCTGCTGCGGCGTTCATAGTACCACCTCTAGGTATGGCGCTATTAGCAGGTATCGTACGCATCAGGATCATTGATGATGCTTGTATTAACGTTAGCCACTGATAACCGCCATCACCTCGCACTTGACCCATGGTGAAAATATTAAATATTTCCCTAAATAGTGTGGACAAATAGGAATATAAATGTGACTGTTGTATTGTTGAAGATTATTAGTACAGAAATTTGCACATGGATGAGATTAAACATATCCAACACGTGTCACACAACAACGCATGCGCGCAAACACAAACTGCCAGCTCTGCGTCAGCACAACAGCTGGCCACAGTATGAGAGCTAGCGCGAAATCACAGAAGAAGGCTGCTTTAGGGCCGATGTTGGATATGTCAAAGGTTATTTCATTCAATACCTTGGCGGAACTTCCACGTTCTCCATTCATGTTGGATGACACGGACTGCCTTCTTGTAGTTGAACAGCTGCTGTCTGTCCTGGCGGGTCTTCTGATGTAAGCGGTACTTGCGCTGTATGCGCATAGCACTTTGTCGCCATGCCAAGAACTTTTTCCGTATCAGAAAACCGCGAATAATGGCTTGTAGCTTGATAATCCCTTGTCGTATCTTGATGAATCGCTGGCGAACTACAAATGTGCGCACACACTTCTGTCTCCAAACACACAAACATTTGTATTAAAGCAGCAACAATAACACTCTGCTTTTCACACTTGCATCAATGTATGAATATGCAATAACCAAAAAATATATATATGCCGCTTTAGTTCGGGTGTTATACAATTCCACTCTGATTTCGTCTATTTAAACCCCAAATTTACAACATATCTAAGCTCTCTATAACATGGGATGCACAAGGTATAAATGCATGTAAATGAGCTCACTATATTTGTCAACTAATGCATGTGTGCCTACATGTCTAAATGCATTTGTGTCATCTACAACATCAACAGCGATAGGGTTACAACTATTGGTATTGCACTCAGTGTATCATACAACTGATGCCTGGTGAATAAATCGCCATGGTGATATATCCGGTTGAAAGGAGATCACGCGAGGACACAGATCCACATCATAGCCACGTTTGGTTATTAGCTATTCATCCTAAAACACACTCTGATGTTTCGATATGTGGAATCAGACAGGTTCTTACCTCGGTGTTGTTTAAATGGACAGAAAGACTACTCTGCGTGTTCACCGCATGCACTAGGTGGGTCTTTGAAGTATGCCAGACACCATGCTGATTCAGTATTATACTCTTCAGTCGCATGTATGTCATACTTCGATAACCTGCCCTTGACATGGGCAGGCTAATAAAGTCTCGACACAGACTCACCTATTCACGCTGCTCATTTATCTAGCAATAGGTATGTCAACATCTGTTCACCTGCCACTCACCCATAGAGCGCACTAACCTTGAGAAAGCTGTGGCTGCTTTATGGCTATAAAAAAACATCCGTACATAACAGTAGCTGGCTTGTTGCATTATTCATGAGCTTGACGTCGCAAAGCAATTATAGCACTTGGTTCTCTAGGATTCTGTGTGACATGCAGCTTATACAACGAGAGGTTTAAGATTATACCCTCAACAATATTGCAATTATAGCACTTGGTTCTCTAGGATTCTGTGTGACATGCAGCTTATACAACGAGAGGTTTAAGATTATACCCTCAACAATAAATATGACGTGTACCACTGCCAATAAGACATACCACAGCATGTCGCATCTAAACAAGTGTTAAGCGGCACGCGATCAAAAACATGGCGCTCTGTTTCAATTGAGAAACAAATTCATGGAAAGGTACTAAGTGTGAGAAACACTAGCCATCACAGGGTCTGCAAACGCCATGAATAAATGTATTCGTCAAATAATCAGCCGTCAACAGGAGTGGTGATGAGGAAGAGAAACAACAGCATACAATACGTCACTAAAGGCGATGTTCCTTTTGACCCGGGAATCAACTGAAATGACCGCCTTAGCAGTTTAGCTTATTTTGAAATCACCGCCGCTTTCGTCTCGCCTTTAGCGTACATTCTCTACATGTTAGTATCACACGTGAAGTGGTCAATGATTGAATAAAGCGTATGTCAATAATACTAGCGGCACATCGAGGTCACCAGTCTACAACTTATTCTAAGTGTATACTGTCATAGATATATCTTATTATGATTGTTGTTTGTATCATTTATGAAAGAGATATGGCGTCATGCTACATTTAGGAACGTGATCTGGCGTTACGTTACCTCTTAGGCTACATTTAGGAAAGTGATATCGCATTACGTCATGTTTCATGTTACACCATCAGCTAATGCTTACAAATTACCAATGCAAATCCTGGAAAAACACCTAGGCACATCTCATCCCTAGGAAAATTCACATAAGATAAATGTCGATATAGTCACCTGTATTGTGGTGGCTGTACTGTTAAGATCCGTCCCCATGACGATACTGCTCTAGTGAATGTGATTCTTGGTCTCTGTATGCAGGTGTTTCTAGGTAAGCGTGAGTGACCGCGCGCGCTTACTCTGCCGGACGTGAACGTGCGCCCCCTGGCTGCTCCCTCTTTAGCCTCAGCGCTCCTAAATGACAGCGCACCCTAGCGCCGCGCGCTCGCATTCAAAGCAGACGAACTCAACTGCCTCCCCTGTGACGTAGCTGGCATTTCCTGTCTTATAATGTTCCGTCAGACGCCAGCGCTAGTCCCGGGAGGCGTTAGTCTGTTATTGGTTGATATTATTTCATTCATCTGAGCAGTTGTGCGCCCCCGTCATGTAGGTGACGTACACACGTGCAGTGCTTCAATAATGAGGACAAGGATTAGAGTCGATTATTTCTAGCCAAACATATGTATATAATGAATATAATTATTGGTTACTATTAAATAACCATACGGTTAAGGCTGGCTTGTATAATACGCGTCAGTTGTAGAGTAAGTGGATACACACGGTTAAAGCTGGCTTGTATAATACGCGTCAGTTGTATAGTAAGTGGATACATACAATACACTGATACGCGTCATACACTGCGTTTACTGTATCGCTCGTGCGAAATCTTCATTTAGTTTACGTATCTTTAATAAAGTTAGATTAACTTTTAGAGTTTATGAGTAAACTTGTATGCCGTCTTGAACTCTTCTGTTGCACATGTATCATGATCTCGCTACTGTATCAGCCATTCGGATGGGAGCTGGGTAAAATAGGGCACCAATAAAAAGCTAAACTTGCATAGCTGAAGTGGTATCGAAATATTGACCGAAGTTGCCCAATATGTGTTCTTGATTTGCATCACAAAGCGCCACTCAATACGCGGTATCATTATCTAAGTGTGCGCATATGTATGAGTTCACGTGGTATGATGGCACGCCACTTTGCTGTCAATGGGGATGTAATGATGACTGCAGGGTTTCACCGTGAACATATTATGTGATGCTATGCATAGGCGAATTGGATTAGGAAGCCGATAATTAATGACCTGTAATCCAGAAGAGCTATACATACACGACATACGTATATGGCACGAGACGGAGGCGTTTTGTTTGGCTACACACCCTTTCATGGTTGAGCGTTTTGCTAGACTGCACGCCCTTTGTTCATGGTTGAGCGTTTTGCTCGACTGCACGCCCTTTGTTCATGGTTGAGCGTTTTGCTCGACTGCACGCCCTTTGTTCATGGTTGAGCGTTTTGCTCGACTGCACGCCCTTTGTTCATGGTTGAGCGTTTTGCTCGACTGCACGCCCTTTGTTCATGGTTGAGCGTTTTGCTCGACTGCACGCCCTTTGTTCATGGTTGAGCGTTTTGCATGTTAAGGTACATAGAGAATGCTCAATCAGAGATAAGGCTGCCTCAACATATACCAACAGTGAAAGGTGTTCGATGGGTATCTACAAACACGTGTAGCTGGTTAAAGTTAAATAGTCCATGTGGAAATCCCTGTGTGTTTGAACATTGTAAACCCCATGGCACTAACCTGAGGCAGGGGATAACACTACCACATCCCTGTCATTTGGCTGAAGTAGGTACATATGATGAGACATGGCTCTGCACCAGATACTGGGGCGCCAAGGTTGAGACGCAAATAGATCAATGCGGAGAAGAATAAAAAGCTCAACGAAAATTACCCCATGTGATGACATAGTTCCTGGCAGCGACCACTCTCCAAATCTATTTGAGTCATCGCTATATAGTCAGTCAGTTAGAGATAAGGCTTTCATAGCATATACTCATCCACAATATGAGCAAATATTTCAAACACCTGTCTGAACTTGGATGACAAGTAGCTTGATGAAATACAGCCTCTCTGTTGCCCAAAACCTACTGGATGGGCCCACTCCGGAAGCAGTACACAGGCGTTTACTCGAACACCATCGTCCAAGGTTATTTAGGCCTCCCCCCTCGGCCAAACCGCCAGAGAAAAAAAAGGCTATTGTGGAGGGGTTCGACCCTATACCCCCAAAGAACTAGCTTACCCCTCAGGACTACTCAAAAGAGGTTCTGGAGCTGTTCAAACCGGATGAGCTAGACTTCCGAAAAAAACTCCTTGGTTAATTGGTAAATTCCTATGAGGTTGGAAGATGGATCTCCTGCAAGGTCAGCCATTAAATACTGACCTTAATGCTTTCCTAGAGGGCGTGCGCCAGCTAGCCCTAAAGGTTCAGCTTCAGAAAACCTAGCCACATGGTGGCGATGAATTGAATGACTGTCGATACGGCACCTAGCGGCTACGGCACCTAACGGCTACGACACCTAATGAGGTGCCGTTATGGTTGTGTCAAAGAAGAAGAAGACACACACACACACACACACACACACACACACACACACACACACACACACACACACACACACACACACACACACACACACACACACACACACACACACACACACACACATATATATATATATATATATATATATATATATATATATATATATATATATATATATATATATATATATATATATATATATATATATATATATATATATATATATGCATTTCTCTGTATATTTTTTGCTTTGAATCCAGTGACGTTTGGTTACTTTCCTTTGTAACGCAAAGGAACAAAGGTTTACGTTTGGAAAATCATAATTTCCACAAAAGAGCTTTGTGTTGATTACATATGTCTTTCACACGATATAGCTCTCTCTGAAGTCAATTACATGCCATTCATCAGCTGGTCTATAGATTATACAAGAGCGGTTCTATGGCATGAAGCTAAGACAAATATACACTAAATGACACATTTTGTAGCACTCAATGTTGCCATTACGAATGCTTTGCACCGGAGTGTCATCGAGTGCAATGAAATGCAAAGCTTAACATTATTGGAAGATTGCAAGTCTCAAGACTTTTATATGACCCTCTCCCTTTTGTGACATCTCCATTGCGCACCAAATGATTTATTACAAATGGCGTCCACACCAGTATCATACAGCTAGCATTGAGACTAATACTTCGCCATCATACTACTGACAACAGCAGTGTTTTTTTTTTGACATTTCTATATTGTGTACTGAAACCTGTATATTTCTTAATGATATAAATCTACAATTTAAGGTTGAGATCCCCATATGAATTACTGCACCGTACAGGTAGAGACTCTCGCTGATAATTGGTAAATACATCACTCATAGACAAAAAAAGTCTGTGATTATGTCAAATGAGTGCTTAACATTTATGTGGTAAATGAACTGACCTTGATCCATACTATCGGCACCTTTTACAAGCTGGCCTTTGATTAACGGTTACAGAATAACCTAATTACATTGAAAATTAATAAAATAGATATTTTAAATAGTGAATCCTACCATACTTGTTTATATGTATAATTCTGTGAAGTATACATAAAACCTATAAAGTTGAACCTGTTCCGCCTGTTATGTAATTGGATAAAAGATAAGTAGCCCGATAGTCCAGGGACCGTTTGGACTAACTGAGCACATGATATAACAAAATATAATTTTATCAAATGAGGGCATATTTAATCTAAATGAATTTAATGTTTTGCAACGAATTGCAAAACACACATGCTGGTCCAATATGCAAATACATTTGAGAAATTTCTTTACTAGGATGTGTTAAATGACACGTTCGCATCGATTTGTCTGTCATACCACACTGGATAGAAATCAACT
Source organism: Urechis unicinctus (assembly GCA_034190875.2). Lineage (NCBI taxonomy): Eukaryota > Metazoa > Annelida > Polychaeta > Xenopneusta > Urechidae > Urechis > Urechis unicinctus. Next base: position 51,077,421 of record CM067357.1, read on the forward strand.
GCACTAATCCAGATATCAGCAGCATCCCCTATCAATATCACTTATTAGACATTACAAAAGTAGCAATGAGACACAGCCTCCTGTTTTCAGGTGAATCATTCAATCTAACGAATGACAATGCGCCATCGTCTGCAACAAAAAATAGTCGGAAAGTGAGGTCTGTTATGTGCGTATAATGGTGAAAGTAAAGGTAATGGTAACGTCTTTATTGGTTAACTTAAGACTACAGGAAAACCTATCTGAACTTGTAGACAAAATGTACATATGGATTTATTGACAAAGAGTGATTGTGCTATTGTATACCACTTGTCCAGGTGCAGTGTGACGTACCGAACAAAACCCCACCCACCCAGGCAAGCATCACTTAACGCGATTATATATGTATATAAATTTGCTGCAAATGAGCAGGTTCGTGCGAGTAAACCCTTAAGTAGCCTTCATTTTTACTTGACAGTCAGATCAGCCATCATCTTCATAAGGCAAGATTGCACCTTACAAAATATTTAAATGGCAATTACTTTCGTACCATTAAATCATATTATTCATTATAACGTCGCGTTCCTTTGGCATTGATCATCGAGTTTCCGAAAGCCATCAGAACGAATCCCCCGCCCACGACCCTTATTGCGCCATATCAAAGTAGCATCCGCGGAAGTACTTATGCAGTGGCACTCGGAGTCTCGGCAACAGAAAATGACCACGGTTATCTCAAGGCAGTAGCGCTCGTGATTTATGTAAAAGAAAGTAAAGTCGCTCAGATTACGTAGGCTTACAGGGACATATGCCATGAGAGATGCTTGAAGCAAGCAACCGACATCAGCCTCCTAATTGCATGCTCATCACCATCGTTCTTTTCGGATGGATAGTAATTAAATGTATATATATATATATATATATATATATAATATATATATATATATAGATATATATATATATATATATATACATATATATATATATATAGAGAGATATTATTATATTATTCACATATATATACATATATATATATATATATATTAAATATATATATATATATATAAATATGTATTCGTAATTATATATATATATACTTATATATATATATGATAGATATATAAATATATCAATACATATATATATATGTATATATAAATATGTATTCGTTAATAAATATATATATATACTTATATATAAATATATGAATAGACATATATATATATATATATATATATATATATATATATATATATATATATATATATTATATATAGATAAATCAATTTGTATACGTATGTATTTATATAGGCATGTATATGTATATATGTATATGTATGTGTGTATATGTATACATATATGGTAATATATATATATCTTTGTACATAATTATATATATATATGAAAATATAGATATAATTTTTTTATGCACACACATATATATAAACATGTATATATTTATATATATATATATACAAATATAAATATATATATATTGATATCTATATATATATAAATATACATATATATATATATATATATATATATATAAATAAATTAATTTGTATATGTATAATTTATATAGGCATGTATATGCATATATGTATATGTATAGTGTGGGTATATGTATACATATATATTAATATATATATATCCTTATATATAGTTATACATATATGAATATATAGAAAATATTTTTTTGTACACACACATATATATAAACATGTATCTATATATATATATATATATATACAAATATAAATATATATATATATATATACATATATATAAATATATTTTTATATATATAGATGTATATATATATATATGCATATATATATGTATATACATATATATATATATATAAATATAAATATATATATATATATATATTCATAAACCATATAAAATATTTATATTTATATAATATATATATACATATATCCCCCTCATATGGTTTATATATCTAATAATATATCTATATATATATATATATACAAATCTAATATATATATCTATACATAATCTATTGGTTTTATCAACAATAGCAAATACAATGGTTTTGTAATATAGGGATGACATCATATATATATATATATACATACAAGAGATATATATAAATACATACACATGTATATATATATATATATATATATATATATATATATATATATATATCTTTATATATATATATACATATACATATCTGTCTATATATATATAATCATATATATATGTATCTATCATATATATATATATGTGTGTGTATGCATATATGATTATATTCATATATTAATATGCAAATATGTGTATATCTATATATAGATATATATAGATAAATAAATAGATATATATATATTTTATATTTATGAATATATACATATAATGTTTATATTAATATATATATACACATATAAAAATAGGTATCGATATATATAAATATTTATGAATGCATAGATAAAAATATATATAAGAATAGACATATAAATATATTTATATTTAAATATAGATATATAGATAGATATGTGTAATAATTAATATATATATATATATATATATATATATATATATATATTTATATATAATATATATATATATATATATATATATATATATATATATATATATATATATATATATATTATATATATATATGTACATATAAATTTGCACCATGTAGAATCGAACGGATAGCGCGCTTGATAGAGGTCTGAAGGAAATGAATGACATACGCCATGATGTTATCTTACACTGCGGCCTGGATGAAGAGCAAGACAGGTGTCAAAATAAGAAGCAAGACAGATGTCAAAATGAGAAGCAAGACAGGTGTCAAAATGAGAAGCAAGACAGGTGTCAAAATGAGAACTAAGACAGGTGTCAAAATGAGAACCAAGAAGGTAGTCATGATGAAAATCAAGACAGGCGTCGTGATAAGAACCCAACGAGGTGACGCAATTATAAATATGACGGGTGTCATAAAGGGACCAAGACGGGTATCGTGATAAAAACAAAACTGGCGTCATGATGAGAAAAAAAATTCACAATACCTTGGTATTCCTTGAGTAGTGAATTTGATTTGACCTATTTGACCTATTTGATATGACCTGCTTGACCTATTTGATATGAGCTGCTTTTGAACGTTGGTCATAAAATAATTACAATAGGAGTCACTACTGCCGACCAACTTAAGGTCATTTTTATTACAGCTGATTTGATAAAAAATATAGAGATGCAAATGTAGTCAAACTATTAGCTATGATATGATGATATGGGCTAGCATTGATAGACGAGTCATGACGAATCCCAGGTATATATCTCCATTATTTTGATTACTGGTTATCTTTGGGAAAACATTTTCCCCTGGATCGTTGCTTTATATGTAATAGATAGGAAATACTTCCGATACAAGAGAAATCACAAAGCAACCGGAGGGAGGGGGGGGGGGGGGGGTACCTTTGCAAAAAGCACAATTTATTACATGTCCGTTAACACACAAGCGCCTTATTCTTGAGTAGATGATATGACTTCCATTAGTATAGAGATGGTTGGTTTGAATATGCTCTTAGGAGTGAAGTCAACGTAAATGTATTTGCTTTTATTGGTTGTATTTATAAGCAGAATATAATCGGTTATTAGAGAGAGCTAAAGCATAAGAGCTAGATTGTCAAGTATGTGGCATACATAGATTGCCACGTACCATACCGAAATTATCACGTAATATACCGAGATTGTCACGTACCATACCGAGATTATCACGTAATATACCGAGATTGTCACGTACCATTCCGAGATTGTAACGTACGTACCCTACCAAGATAGACAAGCACCATACCGGGAATGATACGCACCATGCCTGGATAGACAAGCACCATACCAGGAATGATACGCACCATGCCTAGACAGACAAGCACCATACCGGGAATGATACGTATCATTCCGAGATTGTAATGTACGTACCCTACCAAGATAGACAAGCACCGTACCGGGAATGATTCGCACCATGCCTGGATAGACAAGCACCATACCGGGAATGATACGCACCATGCCTAGATTGTCATGCACCATCCCCGTAGTCATGTACACTTGTGACAATTTCCCGGGAAAAAACAAATTGCCACGAATCAGAGTGAAATGCATTTTTCCTTTGACGCGTTGTGATGAAAAACACACTTCCCTGGGCAATTGTTTTCGTACCAATCAACTAATACTGCTCCTTATAACGTCTTGTTCCGTTGGCATTGTTCATCGTGTTTCCGAGAGCCATCAGAACCAATCACCTTCCCACGCCCCTTATTGCGCAATATCCATGTAGCATCCGCGGAAGTACTCATGCATTGGTACTCGGAGTCTCAGCAGCAGCAGTAAATGACTTGCAGCAGCAGCGCTCTGTGTGATTCATGTAAAAGAAATCTATAGTAAACTTGCTGTGATTTTTCGCATTACAGGGATTTATGCGGTGTTAGTTGCTTTAAGCGGCCGACATCAGTCTTCCCACTGCAAACACACTTCCATCGTTCCCACTGGATGGATAGATTATGAACTGTATGGGAAGGAAGATCCTTGGCGTATCGCATCCGTACAGTTACTGTGAGACTGGGGTGAGATGTTCGAAACACTGACTGCCTTGGATTGTATTGACATGCTCAGTCTTCTCCATTGAAAATTAATTTGATGGGGCCTATCTTTGAATAGCGGGCGAAAACGAGATTTGAAGCGGAATAATTAACTCAAGGTCAACGATAGGATTTGTTTAGCAATTGCCAGTCATTTATTTGACGGTATTAATAATAGGGACGACATCATATATATGTACATATACAGATAATTTAGATATATATATATATATATATATATATATATAGAGAGATATATATATATATATATATATATATAGAGAGAGAGAGAGATAGAGAGAGAGAGAGATATAGGAGAGATATAGAGAAGAAGAGAGAGAGAGAGAAAGGATCTCTAGATCTTTTTCTCTCTCTATAGATCTCTATCTCTATAGATCTCTCTCTCTATATCTAGTCTCTCTCTCTATCTCTCTCTCTCTCTCTCTATATATCTATCTCTATATATCTATATATATATATCTCTATATCTATATATCTATATATACTGTAACGACATCACAGCAATAGTGACTTACCAGTGTCTGAGAGGAGTAACTTAGGGGAAACTCACCGTCTCATGCTGTTGCCACTTACATGTTGTTGCTACTCACATGTTGTTGGTACTTACATGTTGTTGCTACTCACATGTTGTTGCTACTTACATGCTGTTGCCACTTACATGTTGTTGCTACTTACATGCTGTTGCCACTTACATGTTCTTGCTACTCACATGTTGTTGGTACTTACATGTTGTTGCCCCTTACATGTTGTTGCTACTTACATGCTGTTGCCACTTACATGTTGTTGCTACTCACATGTTGTTG
>CM067357.1:51087830-51092830 GCA_034190875.2 Urechis unicinctus
ATGCACTAGGACAATGGGAGCAGAAACTTAGTCTGTGCTCTCCCTCATCGTCGTACAACAATTGTTTAATTTATTGATTTCAATAAAGGTGTATAAGGAAGTACGAATCATTTAGCATAATGGACTTTCCTCATTAATCACTTATCGTACAAGTTTCTTAAAAAATGGCACTGCAGTTATTTAAATGTGACTAGCAGTAAAAAAGTTAGAATAGAGATAAATAAACAGGCACCAAACATAATGAACGCTTTTCTGACTGACATTTGTTCTACACCTAGGGGGTCAATAGATTTGCCTATTTAGTGTTTAATAACAATTGATATTTCTACATTTTGAAAACATATCATTAAATACCTCTGGTAAGAAGCCACGATCATAGTTGTATCATAAAAATATTGACACGTAATATAGGTGTAGCTGATATATATTCGGCATTTTGAGTTCGTTGAATAACGTTTCTGAACGATCTCTATACCCTGAATGACTAATTATTCGTATGATACGTTTTTGTAAGATAAGCGATTAATTCAAATGTTTTTTTGCAGCATTTCCCCATGTTATTTTTTTCTCCAACCTAGGTTATATTCTATAACCTAGGTTATATTTATATATATATATATATATAGATATATATATATATATATCTATATATATAGAGAGAGATATATATATATATAGATAATATATGTAGAGAGATATATATAGAGTAGAAGAGATAGAGATATTGATAAATAGATATAGATCGAGATATAGATATATCTATCTATGTACAGTATGTTTTGTTATCTATATATATATATATCCTCTCTCCTAGAGGTATATCTGATAGATGTATGTTCTCGCTATATCTATATATCTATATATATAGATATCTACTCTCTCTATCTCTCTCTATATTAGATCTTCTCTATAGCATCTATATATATATATATATCTAAACACCCACTATATATAAACTTCCTTTTTACAGTTTTCTTTACTTTACTCCGGAACGGTTGGACATATCAACATAAATTTTTTTCTCCATTTTCTGTAACTATCTCCTCCATAACTACTGCAGTTACGAACATATGAATAACATGGTTGTAATAAGCAATTATCGTAGCATGGAATAGGCGAAAAAATTATTTGTTTTCACCTTTTGTACTTTGTATATCTCTGAAACGGCTGTATTTACGCACATGAAATTTTGTCAGTATTAAGAACTTGGCCTCGTGATAATGATTGTAACAGTATTTCAAGCATTTACAGCATAAAAAACAGTAAAAAGGACGTTTAGTTTGACAGTTTTCTACTGCGTCAGCTTAGCAAGCAGAGGCGACCATCCCTTCTACCGCTTTGCATTACCAAACCTCACGTAATCGACCAGAGGCAATCTTCTCCTCTCGCTTTGCATTGACTTGGCTAAGGGGTCATGTCAATACATCTAAGCGGCAGCAGCTTGTGACATCTATCCTAAATAGTGCGCATTACCAGCTCCCCTCGGTACGTGTATATACCGTCTTTTCGTCTCAGCGACAGTGTGCACCGGATGTTTCCATGCAATCAAAGCGAGTTTATATACACAAACACACATACACGCACACATATATATATATACGTATACACATAGGCGTTCGGTTTTCTATGCCAAGCTTCCGAACGCAGAGCCGCTATCTATAAATAGCAGTCATATACAATATTGGCTTAGGATCTTGGCAACGCCTGTATATATATGTGTATATTTATAAGTGTGTATGTGTTTATATATATATATATATATATATAGAGATATAGGATATATATATATATATATATATATATATATATATATATATATATATATATATAGATCTATATATATATATATCTATATATCTATCTATATATATATATATCTATATATATATATATATATATATCTATATATCTCTATCTATATATATATATATCTATATATATCTATATATATATATATATATATATATATATATATATTTTCTTTTAACATAAATGTTTTTAAGCCATCCTATCCTTGGCTATTTTTCTTCAAATTAGCTAATATACTTGTAACTTCATTTTCATATGTTGGTTCAAGAATGAGACTTGTTCAGAGAGGTGTACAAATACACCCCCCCACAAATGACAGAGGTGCCTTAGGGGGAATCATGGAGTCACCGTGGAAGTGGCTAGATCGGAAAATATTGCAAGGCCCTTAACGATACAGGTGAAAGTGTCTGCTGGGAACATGTACAGGTCTCAGTAGCTCTATCTGCCTTGTCAGCAGAGGGTCCTGGGTTCGAATCTCAGATAAGACATTTTCACCTGGTCACAAAATATATATATATATATATATATATATATATTGACCGATTGCTGTTTGTATTCCTATTGTATTTGAATATTGCATTTGCTTAGTTGGATTTGGCACTGTACCGGTGTGGACATCTATTGCATCAATTACCCTCACGTTTTCCCTCTGGAGTATAATAATATCCTTTTCTTGAGTTGTCATTTGACTCAACAGTCTGCGCTTTGCCATCCCTTATGAAGTAGTGTCGTGTTGCTATGTGTATTCACACATGGCTGGAATCCCCAACACTACCTACGTTTGTTTCAAATCATCCAAACTGATGAATATTAGATTGGCACAAAACAAAAAGCTTACAGCAGCTGGGGTAGCATGGTTTATCAGGTGTTCATGTATTTGACCTCTTTTTTATTCGCTCTAATGGAATAAATGCAGTAAATCGTTAGTGATATTGCTACTCAAGCTGTTTGATTTTCAGTCACAAATTCCCCCATGAGTCACGGATCTTAGAAATACGATGTAAATTTCTAAGTCAATGAGTGACAACAGGAATCGCACTATTGTTTCAACCTTAGGCACGTCCGTCTGACTTCAATGAAGCAGATAACAAGATAAGTAAATATGACGATTAATACTATTACGAAGTTGGAAAGGGTTATTTTATATACATTAGAGTCACAGAACGAATCACCTGCTCACAACTGTTATTGCCGAATATCTCAGTAGCATCCGCTCGGAGTCTCAGCAACAGTAAATGACCATGGTTACCTCAATGCAGCAGCGCTCAATTTATGAAAAAGAATCGCCCTGATTATTTCGCATTACAGGGATTTATGCGGTGTTAGTTGTTTTAAGCAAGCGGCCGACATCAGCCTACTTATTGCATACTAATTTCCATCTTTCTTACTTGTTGGATAGATTATGAACTTAATGGTAATGAAGATGCTTGGCGTATAGTGTCGAGAGATATGACCAATGACTGTGGCGCTGGGTGTGGCTTTCAGACTTTGGCTGTGATGCACCAATATACATTGCCTAGCCATGGATCTGCCACGCCACGCTATGACGCGTACCTACCCATTTACTCATCCATTACCAAACTACCTGATGACTGCAGGTCGTTGCAATCGTCATCTTTTATTGAAATAGATGGGCCAGTTAAGTAATGCACTACGAATAATTGATAACATCTTCAGAACAAAATGTAGTAGTCAAATGCACAAGATACATGTTCCCGCTGTAAAGTCGTACTAAACAGGAGCTGCAACATCATAAAACTAATCTTTGCGAATCATGTTAATTTCTCAAAAAAGATTAATTCATAAATATATATTGATAACGTATATATGTATACTGTTTTAACTTTGAGTATTCCTGAGTACCACAACCATTATATTGAAAGTCAAGTAAGATATTTATTACCAAATCCAATATTTCGCCTAATATCTTGAAATGATCGACAGTATGATAGCATGATGCAATGATGCATCTTGTCAAACAAGACGCCGTAAACCACATTTTATAACCGTTCCCAAAATCAGTCAACTGAGCACAGGGTTTTAATGTGTTGTTGTTGTTGGCCTGTCGATGTGCAGAATTCTTTCATTAACTGTATTTTTACGACAATGGCCCCGCCAGGATATTAGCCGCCCCATCAAGTAACATTATCTGTCATTTAGTTGTATCCTTTACCATAAGACATCATACTGGTATCAGTATATCATCGAACATGATCAGTCTCTTATATATTATTTAATGTAACCATCCGTCTGTGTTGTCAGTCTGTGTCCACAGATTGGCTTACAATATGTTTATAGCTTGTTTAAACGCGGCTTACATCTTATTTATGGCCTATCTGTTGTAATAACCACACTCTGTACGTCTCTCCGCCCAGCCTCGGTCAGCCATCATAGAAGCCAGACCTTAGCATGACCTCCACCAACTCAAGGCGCCATTTGTAATAATTCCATCGTTAAATAGTGAGTCATAACGAGTTTTGGAGTGGGATCTGATGCTGGTTATTTTGTGGCTTATATATTGTCAATCTTGACGTTGGTAAGGTAGTAGTGATGAGAGATAAGGCATGAACCATAAATACATTGTGATAGACCCCCACCCCCACCTGTCCACAGTGATAGGCTGCATAGCACAGTCGAACAAAGTGAACATAATTCATAATTGCGACGAAGTCTTCAAATAATAATATAATAAGATGCACTAATAACAAGAAAAGCCCGAGACTGTGCTTCTCATTCGGTAACTGCATACCTCAACTCGGGCAAGTCATTTCTCTTCCACGAAGACTGTTACATGTCTAGAGTGACGCTTTTCTAGCTTCGTTGTCTGGTGTTGCTAATATAAGATGATAATGAAAAGGTTACATCGCAGGGGGTTGGTTGATAAAATCCACGCTATACTGGTGAATCTGGTTTCTAACATATATACATATGTACCTGATATATATATATATATGAATGATCTGTTGCTGTATATATATGTATGTGAGATATATATATATAGATATATATATATATATATATATATAGATATAGACTATAGAGATATATAGATATATATATTTATATAACTATATATATATATGTATATATATATATTTATATATATATATATTGAATATATATATATATATATATATATATATATATATATATATATATATATATATATATATATATATATATATATATAT